>AJFK01000576.1:0-210538 GCA_000467715.1 Hysterium pulicare CBS 123377
TACTAGTACTAAATATTTAGTACTAGTAGTATAGTAGTTAGTATTAATAATATAAATAGAATAGTTTTACTTTTAACTTTCTTTTATTAGTTTTTTAATAAAATCTAAACAACTCTACTCTTCTTACTCTTAGAAATGTATGCTTCTAACTAACGTTGAGAGGCATACTATCTGCGGGCGTTAGAGAGGAAGGTGGCGGGTGTGGTTCCGTTTGGCTGTTAGCTTCATCCAGCACCTTGTCTCCGGTGATCACTTCCATTTGGTCGTCCTTTATGGTAGAGGTCTCTGATGTAGACGACAGCTCAATGACCTCAGCGTCGTTCTTACTGTAAAGCTGTTCCACGCGCGAAGGAGAAACTTGCCGGTGAGGAACTTGTGATGAAGAGTTGTCTGGCCTAGTCGTTGGTTCATCTGCATGCGACACTTCATGGGTACCGGCTCGATGGTGCAAGGACGAAGAGCGAAGGGAGTCTGTTCGTTCGTCATCTAGCCATCTCGTTTCCTTTCCTGGTTTGTGCAAAGCGGCTCGAATATCATCCGCAGGCGTGAACGCGTCAATCTCGGAGGACCTTGTCCAGGAAGAAAGTTGGGTGCTGTGGAAGGCCCGACTCATCGATGCATAGCGTGTAGTGTCGAATCCTCGTCCGTGGAGTGACTCTAAGACGAACCTGACAGCATTCTCAAAATAGCTGGACGAATGCTCAGCTACTCGGGTGTAGTAGCGCTGCACCCCTTGGAGATGCGTGTTGAGATACCCAGTTGGTATTTCACCGAGATCGAAAATTTCACTCGAGTCAGGCTTGAGAGCTTCGCCGACGAAGTTCTGGCATACATTGAACGCGAACAGAACCGATTCCAAACAAAGTGATAGTTGGGGTCCCGCGTCTCATAGGCCTGGCTGCTGCTCGAACAGCTGCTCTTTGAGGATACCCTGAATTTCCAACTCCAACTCCAATCTTCGTATTTCCAACTGATAGAAGTTCTCCCGCCGAACCGACTGCTTGAGTGCCTTGATCGCTTCTTCACGACTATGATACCGATACTTTTCGGTGATCGCAACATTGATGGATCCTTCATTCTGCTCGTCGGGGCGAGGAATCCGCTGATATTGATAAGATCGTGATGCACGAGTGTGCGTCTCTGCGCTTTGCTTCTGTGAGCCGCGTATCATTGTGAGTGATAGAACGAAGCACACTTGTATGTGTCGGCGCTGTCAACCCAACTTTGGCGTCGATGAGCGTGTTTCGGTGTCGAGGTTGTGTTCGGTGAGCCGAAAAGGATGATCGGTGTTCCGCGAAGGGTGAAACGGTGAATATGACTGTGCCACCAAGGAAGGGAAAAAAGCAAAGTCCTCCGCCCGGTCTTTAGGAAGGAAAAGATTGGCAGGAAGTAAAATTTACAGGTGAGGTTGGAGTGGTAGAGTTTCGAAGGTGGCACGTGCGTATCACGTGGCAGCCGGAAGAATGATGATCCGGTATCACGTGGCAGCCGGAAGAATGATGATCCGGTTCCCCCTTTCTCCATTACAAACGAATTGTTGCCTGAGGGAAATTTCTTACTTCCTCAAATTCCATCTCTTCCATGTCCTCAACTTCAAAAGTTCAACTCGTAGTCGGCTAGCATCTGCCTACCCGTATATTTGGGTTGCTGGACCATCCCCGGTTCCTGGATTGACTGGGTCACGTGGGCCTGGTTAGCCGGAGGGCTGACTACCTTTCGAGGAAGGCACTCACGCCCACAAACCTCCGACAAGAACCCCAAAAATCATTCTCCCTCTCTGGAATTGGTCCTTGGGAATTTCCGTCACCAACAGCCTTTGAACCTTGCTCATCTCTGGTTTTTCGGAAATATGGCCTTGACGATGTCGCGCATCCTGCGGAAAGTTCTCCCTAGAGGTTTTGTTGGGGTCTTAGAGAAGGTGGGCTTGATGAGACGCATGTAAGTCATTACTTGTCGTTGGATCTGTGGCTTCTAACACTCATCAAGCCGGAAAACCCGTCGAGGCAGAAGGGGCACCAAACCAGCTGCGGTGGGCAACAGCACGAATCTTGAGAGAGATACCGAGTCCAAGAAAGACCCACCAAAACAGCTCCCCGTGGCGCCAACTCGCGAGACCTCCTCCAGTGCCGCTACTCATGGCCTCGCTGTTAGCAAAGACGTTACTCCCACCGACTTGGCCGTTCCAGCACGACTCACCGAGCCCAGCAATCCTCGACGCATACCCGAAGTGCTTGGTGGACACATTGCAGGAGGGGCGCTGAGCAGTATGGAATGCAACACCAAGAACTCGAAGGCTCCTCGGGGATCGAACACTGGAGCGCCCAAATCTGGCTCAATTCCAAGTGGCAGATCGCAAAGGCTGCCAAACGACAGCTCGGTCGGTGGTACCAGCACCGGGGCTAAGGGGTCAAACGCCGGAGGCCAGCAAGTCGGCGGTACAATTTCAAGCGGTCGGACGAAAGAGTTGGTGGATGGTACTTTGCAGTTTGGCAGCGGTCGGACGAAAGAGTTGGTGGATGATACTTTGCAGTTTGGCAGCGGTGCGAACGCCACTCGCGGGACAAAACGCAATGACAGAAGACGAATTCCTGTGCCTCCTTCAAACGCCCAGGCCACCACAGAAGCGTCCGGATCCTCTACACCCTCGGCCAAGACCACCAACAAAAGACCAGCTGCGGAAGAGTTGTATGCGGACATCCTCGATCCGGTAGCCCCCCTCCCTCCATCGAAACGACGACATCTCCCCGTCAATCAGTCAGGTACGTTATCGAATACTCGATCGCGTACTTGACATTGTGTCAGGCTTGAGGTGCAAGGCGGATCGACTTATGGCCGCAACGGTGTGGGTAAGATGGCATGTATTGGTGCGGATCATTCATTCGATGCGCTTGCTTCGTGTGGTGTACGTATATTTCATATCTTCTGGCAGGAATCCTTTAGTTGCCTGTAAATATTTTTAGAATTTCGGCACAAAATGAACAGAGGAACATACCTTACTATGCTATGAGTGTTTGACAGTAAGCCTCGAAAGCCGTTCTCAAAATTGCTAATTGCCACCGACACTTATACCCGTAGGTTGTATCTCACTACAGTATTTGGATGTTTCGATAAGTATTGGTGTATTTCCTCTTCCACTGAGGTGTGGGGAAAGTGATGTCCATGTTTTATCTACAATTCCCAGGGAAAATGTGCCACGAGATGTCCTGCATTCGGTGGAGTGTACCGCACCGATGATACGCTAAACCCCATGCAAACTGTATGACCGAGACCAGAATGTGTGACCCATGGTGCAAGCAGATATGGGAGCCGGTAGTGCAAAGAGGGGAATTGGGAATAAAGAAAAAAAGAAACAAAGCCAAAAAAGCATCCACCGAAAATAGATATGGGAGTGGGTAGTGCAAAGAGGGGAATTAGGCTATAACAAATAAAGCCAAAAAGCTTCCACCGAAAGCAGATATGGGGGTAGTGCAAAGGAATTAAGGAATAAAAGCATCCACCGAAAGCAATCGAGTACCACTAACCAGAGCAAAATGATCGCCGAAAGAGAGCCAACCCTCCTCAGTACCGCAAATGCCGCCCTACACTATTGTTCTTCGTTCAGGGGCGAGGGGCTCAGACCGAGTGAAACCGACTCCTTGAAAGAGAGCTGATGTCCCTAAGAGGACCTTCTGGACCTTCTGTTGCTTGTCAGATGGCTGATTCGGCATCGTCATCGCCGCAAAACCCATAGGTGTACTCAACCTTGAGCTCGGCCGGAGTCTGGCAGCGTATGTATCCCATTAATTCTAGATCGCAGACTTGCATTTTGCGGTTGTGGTCAAGATCGAGCGGCTTCGATGTTTGTGGGTCGAAGCGATCTATAACAAGATCATCCAATATCAGGATCACACCTTGCTTCGCGTCCGAACACTTGCGAAGAGTTGAGTCCTGGAGCAGTTTGGTGCGAAGTTCTTTGCGGATGACGTCGAGTTGAGCTACCACAGCATCGTGGTAGGGTTTCTGCGTTCTAAGAGCACTGCCAATCTGGTTCAGAGGGCAATCCTTGAGGTCGACAAGCGCTTCGTTGGCTGAGCCCAGCGTATCATGTGCGAAAGTGAAGGACGTGTTGAACGCAATCAACGTGTCAATGAGGGCGCTGGTCAGTGGCGATGGCGTCGGTGTCGTCTCCTCAGAGCTTGCCATTTTGAGGTGAGGACCGACACAAATGAGAGCGAGATGAGTCGTTGAATGCCGTCGGTGGCGAGCACCGATACGTGTGAGCTGAAGGATTCGGGGTCGTTGGGTGCAGACCTTTGAAAGTGAACGAAGGTTAATAGCAGTGACTACGCAGAAAGAAGATGCTAATGTGAAGGGATTGCTGTCTGAGATTCTGGAGATCCGAGCCAGAACCTATGTCAAGGGGAATTTTGCTCAAAGTATGAAAGAGCTGAGGAAGTTGATTATATATAATGGCGCTAGGTAGCGCTTAGACCCATTGATACATGGTAGCATGCTATCGTTCTAGTAGTGTTGGGGAGGTTGCACGGGCCTAAACAACAGTCAGTGCACCTTCTAACCACCCGGAAACGCCATAAGAAGTGCCCCCGAATCAGCAGGAACCCCAAACGCCAGTAGAAGGCTGTGGTGCTAGTTGGTAATAAGCTAGACTATCAAGAGGCGAAATACAAGTAAATAGACCTTCTAATTTATCTCAAAGATTGTACTAGATTTATTCCTCGAAACTAATAAGCAAAACCCAACAAGAAAAGCGTACACGCAGTAAGCTTTCTATACACCAGAAAAATTGGGCGGCAGTGTTCATCAACGGCGTGTATAGATGCACCGGCCGATAACATACCTGTAAAAGATGTCAAACCACGTTTTCTGGCCTTATAGACTCAAGTTCGTAAGGCACTGTTATGAATGAAGCCCCCTTCTGCTCGTGTTGTAATTCACTCTGTGATGAAGATGAAAACGAACTCCTCCTGTCCCGTTTACTGCTATCCCTACTCGGAATTCGGCGAGTTGATGCTATAGTGGGGAGCCTAAAGGCACTTCTAGCAGCGTCTACTATACTTCCAATTGAGGCTCCCTTGAATCCTTGCAAGATGGGTCGTAGTATGGGCAGGGTAGCTGCCACGATAACCAGTGAGCAAGAGATCACTGACCAGTATACCGTCGGTGCTACTATGTCTGAGGTAATGCCGTTAATGAGTTGACCTATCCCAGCTGAACATGGGGCTGCTAGTAACTTACAATCACGATCTTTACTACCTTCCTTTATCAGGCGTGTAGCATGAAGAAATACTACCAGTCGTGCAATATTTGCGGCGGTTGCTCTAGAGTGTTCGTCAACACATGTACACACCATGTGAACCATACTATGACTCACAGTGCACCGAGACCAAATATCCCAATGACGCCAATTTTACGACCTAAAGGCAGACTGAGCTCCCAAAGATTCGGCCATGGCATAATCAAGATCATAACATCCATAACAATGTCGATCCCAGCACCCGCATTGTATAACACAAGCTCCTTCACACATTGGACGTTCGGGCTTTTGGAATCCCTCAGTGCAACATCGATCGGCGTGCACTTCAAAAGAACGGCAATAGAATTTCCGATAGCAAAGGTGGTGACAAGTCCTATCATTATCCATGTGAGAATGCGGAATAGTCGACCAATGAAGATGCGTTGATAAAGGAACAAAACACTGAGTTTTGCTAGTTCAAATGCGAGCGGCGAGACAACTTCGGATATCAAATGAATCTTTAAATCTATTATTAGCCAGAGGTAACCTACCTCGCATGATAGAACCACTCACTAGGTTTTCGCGATAGGTGGCTGGAAGGGGCTTCCCGTGCTTCATCCTTTGATGGTTCCCAAGATTGTACCTTATTGCCACTGTCGTAAACTTAGCAAGGTATTCTCCAATGAATAAGGTGGGAGGTCGAACATATCATTGTCGGAATCATAGTAAACCCCAATAAAAGTGTCTGGCTCGGTTAGCTCTTGACTGTAACTTTGCAAACTCAAAGAACTACAATTGCGATAAACAGAAGCCAGTCATCCCACCAAAGAGACTGCTTTTTTTTATGCCGAACAATCGGTCGCAAAACCGTGGTTGAGAGAGCGAGTAAAGGGAAGACGACCGCTAAAGCAATAATCTCGCCACTCGACTGTGTCATGGTGCTGCATATAACGTGGAAACTCAGTAGACGTGACGAAGCCGTAAGTCGAGAAACTCAAAAACAGAACGGATTTCACACTGCCATAATAATACAATTCCGCGGTCAGAGCTCGGTCCAAGCTGGGGACTTCCTCAAGGTTAGGTTTTATCATGCATGCGGCACTCCATTTTGCCAAAATGTCCCATCAGCTGTGCCGCAATGTGCAATATGCGTAATACTGGTCAGAAGCATTAGAGCGGGCGTACCTTGTGTGACTTTTTTAAATCCCTGAATAGAAGAGCGCAGATTTTCTGCCATCAACACGTCTTTTGGGGACCCAAGATTCTCCGACGTTATGGGTCCAACGCGGCTGATTGATTAACAGCCAGACGCAATGTGACTTTGCATGGAATCCAGGTTGCCATTCTGCAAGTCAGATCACAACCCAGTGGCACGGCGCCGAAGTCACTTGTAGCATGGGTGGCAAATTTCTTGTTACAAGCATGTTGATCCTGCTAATTCATGCTTGTATGCCACTGATTTGATCCCATCGCTTTCAGCATTATCCGACCTTAAACAGCCCCTTCAGGCGTACCATCCTACATCCATTCACTTATTGGTCCATACCCTGTTGCTTCATCCTGATCGTCTGTTCGAGCTTGTTCGATGTGGCCAGTTCCTTGGACTTCCGAAGGGAGTCGTGGAGACAATTCATGAAGACCTAGTGAATATTGTTCAGCTTAAGCTTGAAGAGCGGTGTTTCCTCCGTATCTATCTTACCAACAGGCAGTCCCACTGTGGCAGCCACCATCATAAGTAGTGGAATTACACAGAAGCCGGTTTTGACGATCATTTCGGACGTGTGCTGAGATTGGTCGTAAGGGTATGCTAAGAGTTCGGAGTATTTGTGAGGTCAAAGATATGAAAGAACATTTCGTAAATTGGGAATTTCCTCCATGATCTTATATACACAGGTCTGGGTGGTGTGATGCAACTTTGATAGCAGGATAAATCCGGATCGCGGATTAAAATTTAAGCCTAGCATGAAAGTGAGAAGCGAAATTCTCCCGAGCTTAGCTGAGGATACGTTAAGCCGTAGATTACATGCATAATTAAAAGGGGTGCGCGAACACTTCCAAGTCCCCGTTCCAAGCCCACGGTACCAGGCAGAAGTTGCAACAATTCAGTTGAGCGAAACAATGCAAAGTGACACTAATATACTGCCTACGCCTCCTGGTCATATTGAATCCTCAATCCATGGTATCAGACATCTTCTGGAGCGCTCAGCAAGTCCAAATGATAGAGATCAACATGTCTTTCCGCAGCCCATGCATCGAGCGCCTTCCAATTTACGCATTCATGCAAACTCTGGTCCCTGCTTGATGGCACAAAACGGGTGTTGTTGATAGCATCACTGTCTCCTTTTCCGGGGTGGCTGAACTTCGCAGTTCCGCTTTCGATCCATTCAAATGTAACCCATGATATGTCGGGCTTGCACATCAGACTTTGTCGTATATACTCAACGCAGTGGTCAACGTGGTTTTTCTCGAAAGCTCTTTTCTGGCTAGAAGCGCTTGGGTAATAGTATTCGAAGTCGATGAACTGGCGAACTTTTTTCTACGTGATGTATTCAGGTCAGCAATCTCGCCGAAATTTATGGTACTTACAAGGCAGTGGAGAGCATGATACACACTAAGTTCCGCAAGTGATTCGGTGCTATTCGCCAATTCTATAGAGCTGAGATTGAAACGACTCAATTCGGCGCTTGGAATACGAATGTTTGTATCTGACGCCATAAGTTTTTCGAACTGTTATTAACATCCGTGACTTCTCACTTTCCAAAAGTTGATGCCATGCCTTATCGAGTTCTGGACGTGGTTCCCCGGTAAATGGGTTTTGGCGCATCAATGTAGGTAGCTTCCGAATCTCCCAATGGATGGTACTCCGAGCGGAAACTATCATATGTAAGACATTAGCAAACTCGTCCGAACTTTGAATGGAAGCAGAGAACATATGACTTGCATACGAGGTAAAAGGGTGTCTGTTAAGCATAGCTTTCCTGGGCGAGAGATACTAAATAGAAAAAAGATGACATTGATAGCGAATGCAATCAAGTGTACGAACAGCCTTATGGATATAGTTGTTTGACCTCTAGGTACGAGGCTAGTTTCAGAAGGGTGTAACTCTTTCTGGTGAGAGTCGAGAAATGGGTGGATTTCGGTCGATTCCACGTCACCGTTCAAAATGCTCATAATCGAATAGCTATGCGAGACAACCACGGCTGGCTCTGGATCGGAAAGACACTGGAAGGAGAAAAAACGATCTGGGCAGCACCTAAAGTCCAAAAGAAAAGCATTAAAATGAGAATTTGTCTTCATTACTTCGTGAAACGAGACGCTTGAATAGGGTTGTTGTGATTCGTCAACTGGTTCCAGCAGGCTATCCATGTCACCGTTTTAACAAGCTGCGCCGCAATAACACTTACCGGTGACCGACAACGCCTCATCCGCATTAACCTGATTATCGAGCCTCTACTATCAACTTGCCAAAAAGCTGGAGCGGCAATGATATACAGTAGCTGTCAGATCTGCAACCAGGTGAATAAGGAAAGGGATGAACAAGGAATGTAGATTAACTTTCGGAGTAGCCGACGCTAGCCACATACGTCATGTGTAAATGGCACGGTTTAGGTACGACTTATCCGTCTTCACGACAACCCAGCTTCCTTCAAAGGCACTAATTTGTTTCTAGATGTCTTCACAGAGTCGAATGTCAGAGCTTGCTGCTCTTATTGCAGAGAAAACATCAGTGGTGGAGAACTATTTTCAGTCTCAAAAAAAACCTCCTCCATCATTTGACTTGGACGGCCCAGTCAGTCCTGAGCAGAGCATCCCGTCAGAAGAGACTGAGGTTCACGCGGCTTATACTGCTGTTTTAGGAGCTACTAAGGAGCTCAATGATTTACTACTAGGTCCAACTGGCATTCTAATGTCGAAGAACGTAAGATCTGAAGCCCAGGGTTGTGTGTCTCTGCTAATGCTTGCATACTCTCCCAAGGCAAATGATACGCTCAGCCTTGAAGCCATATACCGATTCAAAATGGCATCCAGTTTCGAAGTAGGCCAAGAGACAACCTTCGACGCTATAGCTGCAACATGCGGGATCAATGTCGTCGATGCTCGTCGATTCCTCCGCCACGCCATGACCAATCATATATTCCGTGAGCCGCGCCCAGGGTTCATTGCGCATACTGCTGCCTCGAAGCTGATGGCACAGGATGCGTTGATGAATGACTACGTAGGCATCTCTGTCGAGGAACATTTTCCTGCTACTGCACGAGTTAGGTTATTCTTTTCATCCCTTTTGGATCACATTGACTAAAAGAACCGCAGACGATCGACGCATTGATGAAATTTGGTTATGCGCAAGATCCAAGTCAGTCAGTATGTAATCGCGTTCAAAAAATTCGAGGAACCTTTTTAATCTCCCTCCTTCTAGGGCTGGAGTCTAGCCAACCATACTTCAAAAGGCATGTACGAATCATTCAATACAGACTTGAAGGGGCGTGGACATCGGTGGGCCAATGCGATGAGTGCATTTGCAACGCGACAAAATCTTCAACCTTTATTTCATAGCTACGATTGGGATACTCTCGACACGATTGTCGATGTTGGAGGCGGTTACGGACCCGTCAGCATTGGTCTTGCGAAACACTTCCCTCGTCCAATATTTATCG
Organism: Hysterium pulicare CBS 123377; assembly: GCA_000467715.1. NCBI lineage: Eukaryota > Fungi > Ascomycota > Dothideomycetes > Hysteriales > Hysteriaceae > Hysterium > Hysterium pulicare. The sequence goes on from AJFK01000576.1 coordinate 9,889, forward strand.
TCCAGGATCTTCGGCACGTCGTTGAGGATGGACCATCTTATGTGCCAGAGGAGTTGAAAGACCGTGTCAAGTTTCAAGCCTACAATTTCTTTGAACCGCAACCGGTACAGGGAGCGGACGCCTATTTCTTTCGAGCTATTTTCACTAATTGGCCAGACCGAGCTTGCAAGATGATCTTGCAATCTCAAGTCCCTGCGTTGAGGGATAACAGTATGCTTCTCATCTATGACGGAATCCTTGTGGAGCCCGGAAGATTACCCCTTCACTTGGAGAGACAAAGACGGTAAGTCAATCCTGTAGAAAAGCGTTGATCGTGGCACTGATACATAACAGAAATCTTGATCTCAATATGCTCTCCTATTGTGGAGCTCGTCATAGGACATTGAGTGACTGGGAAGAGATACTCAAGGAGACAGATCAGCGATATAAATTAAGCAATGCTACTCCATCCCCTGGAAACGGAACCTGGCTGCTTGAGATTGTGTGGAACAGCTGATTAGATCCCTGATCTGTGGGGAAACCGCAATACTGTTAAGCATAGGTCGAGAAACATAGACTTGAAGCCCAATGCTTCTGCGGCTATTCACGACGGTATAATGTTGCTTGTTTTCTCTCAGGCCCTTCTTGTTACTCCAGCCAGAAAGTAAGCTTTCTGCACAGCTGGAAAACCTTCATACACCTACGGGAGGTTAGCCACTATAGAGAGAGAGAGAGAGAGAGAGAGAGAGAGGGGTGGAGAGAATCGAGAAAGGACCACACCGTTTCCGCATAGGGGGGGCTCCTAGACTTGAGAGTTTGCCACAAGATGAATACTATTTTGATCTTCCATTGATCTCATCTTGGATCATCCTTTAGCTTGCTTAACAATGTCTGATCCAATGGCTGGCTGAAACAGTTCAAAAGATCGCTCACGGCCTCCCGTGGCCCGAATTCGTTGGTGACTGGTTGCACTATCTCCCATGATCGGGATATTGGAAGCAGCTTCCCGCTACCTCGGCTAAGTATGCTCGCAGAGATAGATCAAAACTACATGTCTTTTGTTAAACACGACGTTTCTAGCAATAACGCGGGCGTCCTGGCGAAGTCGGCTATATGGCCATGTCGGACTTTCGGAGAGTCAACGCCGTTCGTGCAGGCAGAATGTGGCCACATATCCCCACAGAACGGGATTAGTCCAACTCCCATTTCCTGGCATCCCATCTTAAGGTCAGACCGTCGGCGACAAAAATTAACATGGACTCTAACATCGGTTATGCCGCTACAGATAATTTTGAATTCCGGTTATCGATCTACCAGGAGAAAATCGTTCCGACTCGTATTTTGCCCTAATCCTAATCGCCGATGCCGCGGACAACTGTTCTTTAGGGGGCTAATTATACCCTACTGTCTTCCTTATTCTTAAATACGCCAATGCCGATACGCCCTACACTCACGCTCACGCTCACGCCCAGGTTACGAAACCAAGTTAGCGCGACACTCGGTCGAAGAGATCCTCCGTATTTTTGATGGTCCAATCCTCTTTTGGCTGAGCTATGCCCCCTTGTCGACGACCATGCTTGAAGGCAGCCATTCCAGGGATTTGCTCACGATCACATAAAGTCTTGTGGAGAGCTGGTTCGGCTCCGTTGTCTTCCTCACTCTCAAATAAACCCATTGATCACCACCATGGTCAAGTTGGATGTTGTCCGCACCGCGAATACTGCCTTAGTCCAAAGCCAGCCTTTGGTTGCTATTTTCTTCGGTGGCACAGGAAGCGTTGGACATTATACTCTTCGCGCATTGGCCGCTGCTACGGTCAATGGAGGCAAAGGATTCCGTGCCTACGTTGTTGGGAGAAAGGCCGAAGCAGCTGATGAATTCATCTCCGAATGTCGTGGCATATGTCCCCAAGGTCAATTCAAGTTTGTCAAAGCCGATGACCTTTCTTTAATCCAAGACGTCGATCGCGTTTGCGCAGAGATTATTCGGTCGGAGGAAAAGGAAGATCAGAATGCGAGGATCGACTCTTTGATGATGGCTCAAGGAGGCTCAATCTTTCTTCCGCGGAAGGGTATATTCAACGTGTCAGATGTAGTTTCGCTTCTGACAAGCACGCAGATACAAAAGAAGGGATTGACGTCACGATGTCCTTGATGTACTATTCTCGCATGAGAACGATCATCAAGCTGCTTCCTTTGCTGCTCAAGTCCATTCTTCCCGCTACGGTCGTCTCAGTTTATGCTGCAGGAATCGAGGCAAAACTCTTTCCAGAGGATCTCTCACTTCGTGATCTGTCGCATTATAGTTATTCGCAAGCTCGGTCGCATATGGTTTACATGCACACGTTGTTCATGGAAACTTTAGCCGAACAGAATGCTGGGAAGCTCAGTCTCATCCACATCTTTCCTGGTCTCGTATTGGGTCCCGGCTATCAAAACCCTGAATTGCCTGCCTGGTTTAGGATAGCGTGCCGTTGGGTTCTTATTCCTGTGTTTGGCCGACTAGTTACTGTGCCTCCTAAGGACTGTGGTGATAGGATGTTGTCCCTTGCATCACCTCGCTATCCGCCACGACGAATTGACAAATCCAACAGCCAGGAAGACGTTGCTATAGGGACGGATGGCAAACCTGGAAGTGGTGTTTATTCCCTCACCTGGAGCGGAGAGAATAATCTCAAGACGAAGGCATACGAAAAGATAAACAAGGATGAGATGAGGAAGAAGGTTTTGGATCATACCATGAAAGCTTTTGAAATTATTCAAGCAGGGAAAGTATTTACTGAGTAAGGGGGATTGTGAACGGAATCATCGCGTTTGGTTCACGCCATTGGTTAGCTCCTACTAATTTCGTCTACTAAAATGGAAAGTTTAGCCCAATGCGCTTCTTCAAGGTTGTAGGCTTCCGCTATACGACCCTCCGCAATGATTCAAACTTTAAAGATAGGCTTGAGCACTCAACAGGGGAGCTGTTCAAATGCGCTGAGAATGCCAACCGGCGACTCGGATGCTTTGCTCCCTAATTCTCGCCCAATAACCACTTGACTGTAGACTGTTCTAAGTTTCCATTCAGTGTTGTCCCAGTATGTAGTTACTATATACTAAGTATCTAGTTACATGAAATTTTTATATGATCAATAGAATCAATTATATTCACCAATTATATATAATTATCTTCTTTATATAATAAAGGGAAAACTATAATAACTTAACTAGATTAGCGGCAATTTGTTTTGAATAGAGATCTATAGCTTTAATTCCGGCTTTACTTGAAAAATCTAGTGCTTACGAAGTTCGTTCCAAAAACTCCTAAGCGCACATGTTGCGCGAGTGCGAGATTTCGCACGACATCGGTTTCAACTAAGCTGACCCCCAATCCACTCCGGTTCGATACTGATTCCATCTCTGAAACGTTATATTCGTTCTAATAACATCTCATACAAAAATTATATCTACCGGATTATCATGCCAGACAATCCCAAGCTCCAAATCACCATCGTCGGCGCAGGGATCGCAGGGCTCACGTCGGCCATTGCATTCAAGTATCGCCCTGCCATCGACGTACAAATCTATGAACGAGCAACGCAATTGCAGGAGATTGGCGCGTCCATTGCTCTTGGGCCCAATGGTATGAGGACGTTAGATAGACTGGGTATACAGAATGCTTTGGATGAATCAATTGCCTTTCGGAACGAATCGAGGCTGCCTATGATCTATCGGTAAGCTTAGCGTTCCTCGGATTACTTTGACCAGCGCCCTAAACCATGGTTCATTGAAACATTAGCCACTATAAAACTCACGAAGTCATTTCCACGGATCACCACCACGGTCAGGTCGATCATCGTCATCTCACCGCGCGCTCCTATCGAGCTCATCTTCAACAAGCACTACTTGAGCACGTTGATCCTGCTAGCATCCATCTCACGAAATCCTTCCATTCCGTTGCCTTTGACAATTCAACGAGGAAATTGGTGATAACTTTCACCGACGGAACTACCTCCCATCATGGACGTTCTCCTGGGCACGGATGGAATCAATTCTCCCATCCGCCGGTTTTTCGTTCCGGCTTCGGGTACACGTCGGATAGGCTGGATTGCTTTCCGCTCCGTCTTTCCCATTTCTTACCTCGCTCACATCCCTGATTTGCCAGACGAAGCAACGCATGTATGGGGTTTCGAACGTACACTGTTCTTGTCAAAACTGGGTAAAGATCTCTTTACTGTCGTAGGATTGCATCAAACCGATCCAGATGCCCCGAATGCCCCATTCAAGGACTCTACTTGGAACTCCAACGGAAACGTTAACGTGCTGAAAGAGTACTACAAGGACTGGAGCCCACTGACTCGTGCCATTATTGCTGCTGTTCCTTACACCAAAAGCTATCCTAATGCTGCCGCGCGCGGATTGGATTCATGGGTTTTGGGGAATGGAAGAATCACCTTGCTGGCGATGCTGCTCACGCCCACGGCGGAGCATTTGCTGCTGGAGGTAGCGTAACCATTGATGATGCATTGGCCTTTGCGGCTGCTATTCTGCACATATTCCCGCAATCTGCGACTAGGCTTGCATCAGAGCAGGACATTGCACAAGCTTTGAGGTTGTACGAACGAATGAGAAAAGCTCACGCGGATCAAGTTTTGAAGATGGTGCATGAGGGAAATCAGACGAAGGCGGCAAGTATTGGGAAGTCCGAAACTGACGATGAGTTGAAGGCGCGGATAAGAAATCGTGAAGACCCTGCTTGAATACATGAGCATGATGTTGAGGCTAGGTTTGCTAAGGCCTTGGCTGAAGAATACGGATCAACGATAGAATGGGCGAAGCTATGAATAATTCTATGGGATCTTCAAGAATCAGCGCTGTTGGAATATTGAGCGATGAGAAGCTTGCACACCTGCCCTTGAACGGGCTCATGCCCTAAATAATGCCTTAGGGCTTACAATCCTTGACTGCTAACCAATTCATCCGCAATTTAGATGATCCCATATTCCCAGGTGTCAGTGAATGTTTGATGTACATTGTATTGAAAGGCAGTGTCTTGTATGCGCCAAGAGCATGACCATCTATCACAAGCCTCCTTTTCTAAGTTTCTACCCACAGCGAAGCTCTCTTAAGCACTGAGTGTCCTCTTATATACTCCTTGCCATGGTCAAATTCCCCTCAAGTGTATTCTCAAAATGGAATCTGTCACGCGCTTGGTTTCCTAATACTGCTTGCCAAGATCTGAGACGTCCATTTTGAAGAGGTAGATGAGGATGTGCAGTCGCGAATGGTATCGTACGGTTTTCAGGTGCAGCATCTTGGCCTACCTTATAGGTTGCACTAGATGTTGGGAAGGTATCGGCTCCTGACGTGCATATGCGCGTCGTGTTATGGTCGTTAATATTGAAGTCAAAGTAGCGTACGCAGAAGATTCAGGCCATCCAGAAGGAGAAGCAGTTAAAACCCGAGTTATTTGCGATGATCGAGTTGGGTCGGAGGTTGACTTGTCTTGGGGTAGAGCTTTGACCAGCGAGAGCATCGGAATCGCTAACAGTATGGTGTAATGACATTATGAATGGAAGGTGAAGTCTTATAAATACATCAAATTTAGAAGAGTGTGAAAGCAATAGACGTGTATGTACTGTAATAAACTTATTTCGGAGATCATAACGTCTACAGCATCATCCGGCATTTTGTAAGTAAGAAAATATGTACACCTCCGATATTTGACTACTCAACAGAGACCGCTTTCGAAGTCTTCTAACATTTTCTCCATTGCAAGATCCAATCCGCACTTTTAAAGTCAAAGTGACCATCATCTCCAGAGATAGCTGGTCTAAAGTTGACATTCAGGATTCCAGTATTCCCATCGTTGCCAATACACTTCGACCATGCAGCATCACTATCAGGAACCCTCTGTCGTAATGTAATAGCGTTCTTGATCGTATTAGGTCCGGCACATGTGATGGTTCCAGAAAGAGCAGTCTGTCAGTAGTGTTGAGTACATTTTCTTGAAAGTATCGTTAGGCAACATACCGTGTCAGCGGCGTGTTCACTCCAAAAAATCTGCGTAAAGTAGTCTAATTGCGTACCCGGCTTCAATGTTACAAAACCCTTGTACGTCACTTCCTTCAGTGCGACTTGCCATCCCGAGCTTGCGCCAGTGCCTTGGAGATGAGTTTCGCAATTTTCGGTGGTGTCAGAGCTGAGTTGGGTGAATATAAAGCTCTGACTGTCACCGAATGGCGCGCCTGAGCTTCGCACAGAGCCTGAGCTGTTCGGGCAACCTGACCCGGAGAACTGAAGTGATGATACTCGGGGAACTTGCTCTGGAACGGCTGCAGTAATGATCGCAGGTGTTGTGGCTGCAAAAAGAAAAGCAGAATACGTTATGAGCATCATTTTAGCTCAATGGTTAAGTGGAGAATCCGGGTACCGTTTACGATGAATTGAATTTTGCGGTGATGTCTGCTGGTCTCTTGCAACACACCAGTCTTATACTGTTGAAGTCTCGAAACGCGTGATGCTTTGCCACATTCCTTGAATCTGGACGTAAATTGCCACTGTATAAAGTTGTATATGTCTTAATTGAGTGTAGATCATGTCGGGTCGTCGTTCTGGTGGCCGGGCTGGACACATTTACCCAGATTGAATACGAACAACATTCCTGGGCATATTTCGTCAGCGATTAGCCCAGAGGTTGAAACAAAGCTCTTAGTTAATTCAAGCAATAATGAAATTTCCGTAGTAGCTCTCTGGGGAATGGTCTGGTTTGTTCTATTTCGGTCGATCACAGATCAGTCATGAAGTTGTTCATATGGACCCTTACACCCTCGCGTTGATACTCTTCAGGGTCATCAAGAAATTGATTAATGCAGTGGGAGAGAAGGCTGTGCTTCCCAAATCTCCTCCTTTTGTCATTCTGATGTTCGCGTTTCAGTCCCTTTACTATTAAGTCCTACGAATATATTACTGCTTTGACTCATGTTCTAGGAGGCTTCCAAGTGAAGCATGATTCTCATCAACATTCGCCAACTTATTCCTTGACGAGGTTAAAATCTCGCCTTCTCTATTGTTTCATAAAAGGAGGTGGCTATGCGGGATCGTGGTTGGGCCTCAAGGCAAAGCTTCTTGTTGGTGTCCTAGACGGTGCTCTGGGTGTTCTAGACGTTGTGGTTGGTGTTGTGATGGGATATTCTTAGGGAGCTTTCCAGTGGTCTTCTTGTTGGGGTTCATTTTGTGCTTGTCGACAGGCTTTCTGGATGGTAAGCGTTCAGATACGTCGAAAACGGTCTGTGGCTCCATATATCCTCTAGTATCGATCGATGCCCTAGACGTGCGCGCGGGTCCTCTGCGTCCTTCGGTTTCTTCTTTCCTTCATAGATTTACAGATACATACGCAAGGATCCAATGGCAACGAGAAGGGTAGAGCCGCGAACAGCCGTAGAAATGACCATACTGAGCTTCAATAGATAATCGAAAGAGCAACGTCCAATACAAGAGCATGAAGCCAGAGGAGCAATGCTCTGGGATCATTATATGCTAGGGGATAATCTGATTCTTTCTCTACTTGACGAACCTACGGAAAGCTCTTTTAGAGCAGTTAGCAGCAGACTCTGACTGTGGCGGGAACCTGAGGTTTGGGAAGTAATCGTAGGTGAGACGGTCTGCGTAGAGAAAATGCGAGTTTCAGAAGAGATAGGAGCCTCGTTTTGTACGCGGGATTTTAGTAAGGACAACCAGAATTGGCATTGGTATACACTCTCCTGAGACAAACTTCAATGCCCGGTAATGGTTGCCATTGATTGCTTGCTACCTCAAAATTACAATCCGACTGATTACAGAACCCGTATCAGAGACGGGCAGCACTGTTAGCTTCTTTCCGTGGCTACTCTCGATTCCGCCGGCAGCATTGACTCCTCACCCATTTTTGCGCCCTTATATAGCCTACGAGGTGGATTGCACCGGAGACGTTACAGCGTATGGTTGGATTCCAGAGGAGGCAGTGATCCAATGAAAGGTTAGAATGCTCCACTTGAATGATGGCGAGCCGGATAGTAGTCCGCTGCCGTCAATACCTATTCGCCTCTTGAGCCCAACAACTGCCCAAGCCCAACCTGCGCGTTCTCATTAGCCCTTTCCTCTGCCTTCCGTACCCTTAATTTTGATATGGAGACCAAGACCATGTCCACATACCTCGAGGCTTTCTCGACCGCCAAAGATGGTATATTCCATAAGGCTCCTACGACACACCAGCATTCGGGAACTAGAGATCCATTGGCCAACGAAGCATGCTATGGGAGCTTTGTCAAGGATGCGCAAGAGGTTTCTTGGCCTGCTAGAACTGTACTCGAGATACAACGACCAGGGTGGCATACGATCTGGAGACCTATGTTGGAATGCCGTTTACGCCTCAAGTTGTGGGGAGGAGGATGGAAGAACAATAAGTCATGCGCAGTTTAAGGATGTTTAATAAGTTCATGCAGAAGTAGGAAGTAGAAAGTTCGATGCAACATTAACGGCGCAGGAGGATGAACGGTATCCTACCCTGAGTCTTCAAGTCGGGGTTTGGTGATCCTACTCGTATTGCTCTCGCTTTTCCATCCCGTTTTATTCTACGAGAGGACCAAATTGAATCCTTGATCCGGTAAATCTTCGGATGTTTTCATGATTATTTACCTCAGAAGAATCCCTAGCCATGTTGCAGAGTAGACTCCTACGAACCTAATCTTGCCGTTCTCCGGTGATGCTTAGACTTCTTGAAGCACTTCAACCATTTCGTCAAGGCATCCGTAAAGTACTTCCTGCTCACCGCCCCTCCCGCAAAAGTCGTCCTGAAATCAAAAGCGTGCTCTGCATTTGCCATCACATACCCAAAAATGTCATCCACATCCTGACTCTCTCCGCACTCCGGTGGAATCTGGAAAGTCTTTGGGTGCGGAGCATCCGGCTGATCGGAGAGCGGCGAAAGAGTACGCCAAGGGTCGAATTGACCACCGCTCCAATAGACGTTTGAGGGGCGGATGTCCCAGCCTCCGAAATGGTTATTGGTCTTTTCGACGCGAGGCCAGTCGGGGAAGAGCGGTTTTTTGGCGTCGGGAAATTGGCGGTGGCAGATATCGACTTGGTGTTGAAGGCTATTGTATTTTGAGACGAGCTGGTGTTCGCCGAGGTTGGCCGACTGAAGGAAACCTGAGGGAGGGGGACATATTAGAATCGAAGAGATCAGAAGAAAATACAGAAATATTCCGACCCGCATTACAATATCAGAAAACCGAACGCAATCCGAAAGCATCATGCCAGCCTGACATACGTCCGTGACACTTCCAAGAAGCCCAATAATGTCTTTCATTGAAGGTAGAAATTGACTTACCCCACTGTGTGCAATACTGCCATGTCCAGCTGATGGATGCTGGGTCATCGAATCTCAAGTCCAGGTTACAGTCTCCCATCACCGTCATACTTCCAGAGCAATTGGTAGTCAAGTAACCATTGACCATATCAGTGAACTCGGGGAAAGCAGCCCATCGATCGACCGTGTAGTTTGCTCCCTTGATTGCCGCCCATCCTTCCGCAGGTGCCGTCTGGTTCGTCTTGGGGTCCGTTTCGAGCCAATCACAGAACGATCGGAGACCTTGAGAGCCACCGTCAATACCATACGATTGCCACAGGAAGAACGGTGTGCTTAGTGCATCCGCAAAAGTAGGGTTCGAGTTGTTGCCTGCACCGAGTCCAAGGAACTGTTCTTTAAGTCCGAAAGCGGCCATAGGATGTTCCATGACTTTATCCATATAAAGGATGGCGGCCTTGATATCCTGTGTGCAGTTGCCCCAGCCGTACGCATTCATACCTTGCCAAACCGGTTCAAAGTAAGTGGACATATCATTTCGCGCTTCCACTGGAGCTGAAGAAGCGAACGAGGCGTGGATCGTTTCAGGGTAGAATTTTCGCATGAAGGCTGCTCGCATACCGGGGTAAGAACCGCCAACGAAGACCCAAGGTGTACTTGATGGAGTGAGGTCGGTAGTTACGTTCTTTCTCTTGAACTGCTTCGCAAAGTCCTTCACATCGGCCAGGGACTGCTCCGTTGTGAGATACTTGAATGATTTGGCAGGGGTATCGAGAGAGATATCGACAGGGCTTGAATTGCCGTAGAAGCGATGTTCCCACACTATTCCAACACCACCATAGGCGTCGACGATTTGTTTGAAGAAGGACGTTTCGTTTTGCAGGCGGAAAAGCGCATTTCCAGCTGCGTCTGCCTCTCCGACATCGTAGAGGAAGACGGGTCCTCCGGGCTTATAGGCAGACATGGCAACCCAGTACCTGTTGAAAAAGGAGCCCGCATCGTCATAGCTATCTCCGAAGTGATTGAGGGGGAGTTCGACGTATTCGGGTACAATTCTCTCTGGAGTCGTGTTTTTGGGAGGTGGTCTTGTGCTCCCTTTCATGGACTTCATAATGCTCTCGGGTAAACGCATCGGTGTGCCGTCGGGTAAAAGACCCATCTCAGCCATATGGCGAAACTTCTGGGGCAAAGCACCTCGCAACGCCCCGGCGAGGTGGAGTGTGCAGAGGCACAGCACGCATGCTGAGACGAAGGAACGCATCGCGAGATGCGAGATGCGAGAAGCGAGAAGCGAGATGCGAGATGCAATGAATGGTAGGAGATTATTGCCAAAGAGACGATGCTACCTTGACGAGCTCGACCTCTCGATGGATTGGAACCCTTCACCTTCCAGCGACGGAGAGAAAAGAGACGGAGAGACAACCAGACCAGACACCGAATGGAGGTGAGGTTGATTATATACTCTCATGCACTTACCGGATACAAAGTGGTCCTACCTCCCTAAAGTGTGTAGTAGCACCAGGTGACCCCAGAATCCAATCTCAGGTCCCATGGGGAAGGTGAGCATCAATTACCGTGATAGGAGGCTAGCCATGCCCGTTACAGGCAGATCCTTTCCGACCCGAGGTGAACGCCACAGCCGGCTTCCCCTTCCAGTCTAGCGCCGTGAGAGCCAAGGCCGTCTTCATCAGGTCGTGACAGGTCTTTTGCAGCCCATTTAATCTCGCCCCGTCTCCATGCCAGAGATCGACCGCGGCTTCAATTTCGCAGACAAGGCTTGGAAGACAGCTGGGTCCCGCGCATCCCATTCCAGAATCCCATCTCGCGGGCTAGATATGTTGCAGCCAACCATGTCGCGGGCATGGGCTTGTTTGCCGTGGATGCGGACGGTATTGTACGTGGTGACACTGGCTATGTACCACCATGCAACTTCGTTAGCTTCACTTACTCCACCAGGTAAGTGGCACGATTGGGAAATGGTGGAAGACGTTGTCAACCCGCGAAGGGCAAGTGTTCAAGCGTTTATAGTAGCCAAGATCGCTCTATCATCCCGCCCCTAAGAATAGTCCCGTATATTACATACAGACGTCGGACATTCCAACCCATCGCAATTCACCTGACGGGTCGGAAAGCATGCACCAAATACCATCAACATAGGCTATCTAAACATCCTTGGACTCGTTGTGCAACCCAAGATCGAGTCCGTGTAGGACGATGAAAAGACTTCATTACTGGCCGCCGTGCCCGTTGGGACCGATCCCGAACAGCATCACAGGCCATTGACTGCTTGGCTGGCCTTGACCTGGAAGAGGCGATCCTTCAACCGCAGCGGTGCCGTCAGCGCCTGGAGTGGGTGTGCTTCCATCGCGCCCTCCAAGCGCCATGAGGGTGTTGGCTGTATTCAGATATTCGTGAGGCCGGGGGTATTCTTGCCCTGGTGTCATTTGATTCATGAATGTGCGGGTGAACTGTCGCCATTCACTTGGAGGTACGCCTTGCGCGGGGTAATGGCTTGCGTTGTTCGTCGAAGCTGGATTGGAATATAGAAAACTCTCCGTGGACGGCTGCGGCGTTGTGCCGGATGCCGCTGATGCTAAAGCCGTCACGTGGGCGGCGCTCATTGCTGGATCTTCCGCAGCAGCATAAGAGGATTGATCAAAAGCACTTGTAGTGCCTTGGAAGGGCGTGACTGAAGTAGAAGTGCCATTGCTGTATGGGTACCCAGTGGCCGATTGGACGGGGTAAGGATTTGTCGGTTGCGCCAATGAAGAGTCGTCCGGAGGTAAATAGCTTCCCGCTGATGGTTTGGCATCAGCCTCATTTGCGTTCGATGCCTCGATATACTGGCCATTGATATTGGTCCCGTTTCCATATACATTAGCAGCTGATGCGCTATCCTGTTGGGTGGCTTGTCCTAAAGCTGCTCGAGCGACAGCCTCTGTCGCTGTTTTCTTAACGATGTGGTCATTGATGCTACTCAGTGAATGTTCCACAATGTGTTGAATAGCATTCTTCAATTTGTACCCGGTGCCTAGATACGTTAGCTGTTTCGGTCTTCTTTCGAACCCTTTTCTGAAATACTTACCGAGCAACTGCCCGCAGGTTTCCATAATATCAACCCACAAGTTCATGTCCTTGCTCAGTTTTGACATATCACCCGATGTCATATTGTCTCGGCGCTGAGACCAGACGAAGAGCGTGGTAAATATTGCAGCAATGTAGACTGTACAATTGACCCACGGAATGTCCAAGCTACGGTATTTCCGCAGCTCGTTAACAGAGTGCAACATCTTCGAAGACGCCTCCAGGCACTTGTCTAGATTTGTCTTTATGAAAGCTGGGTCCGTAGATCGACATACCCCAGGGTGATGCAGAAGTAGTTGGAATTCTTGATCCCAGAATTCCAGGTAGCGCGCGAAAATGTAAGTTTCCTGATTAGCTCTACCTCCCTCTGCTAGCTCGTAAGGAAGCTGTTCTCTCCACTCACATATCCCAGCTTCGAGCCTTTTAACAGTTTCTTCGTAGACCTGCGATGGTTGTCGGAGGGCGTATATGGTACTGTATAACTGAGAAGACAGCACAGTATATTTGGAAGTATGTATCCCGACATGAAAAGAACATTTGTGGAAAGGGCTCATTTTCGGATCATCGGTTGGGAGGCTATCATCAAAAGGCTCGGGAAATTCAACGTCGACATCGTCCATCCTAATACACATGGGACGTCCAAGTTTACCGCTGAGACTGGTGGTAAGAGCGTGAAGAGTCCAGAATACGCGTTTTCTCATCTCGATCTCGAGAACATCCCTCTTCGGTACGGTGTCGGCCCAAGCCTTTGCAGATCGGTGAAGACCGATTTCAATGGCAAGCGAAAAGGCGGCTGTTGACATAATCCAGGCAGCGCCCGGCTTTGGAAAATTACGTAGGTGAATACATATGAGCGCCATCGCTTGTATGTCTTGTAAAGCGTGGCTATGTAATAGATGTTTGAAAAGGCTGAGAGAATATCTGTAATGCTTATCAGATTCCTCAGACATCGAGTTGTCCTTATTCCTCATTGAGATCTGATACTTGAGAATAGCGAGCATCATATGCACTTGCACGGTCTCCGCTGGTGAAGGAGTAAATGTTTTATCATGCCAGATACGCCATATCTACAAAAGGCAAAGTTAACGAGGATTGTCCACATTAGTGCAATCAAGGTAGCGCTTACCAACTGTGTAAAAGTCGGTTTATCTAGAAGCATGGTATATGGGTTCAGAGAACGGAGATACCAAGTGGCATACTCGCTGAGCTGTCTGTACTCTGGAAATGGAACCTCCTGCACGTTTTGATCCATGTTGAGCGCAACGTTGAGAAAGTGAGAGTAAGACATGACAGAGTCGTTATACTCATCATCACCCTGCACGAAATCGGTGATATCAATCTCGGTGCCAAATAAGGAGAGCGATGTACCCCTGATGTGGCTGAGTAAATCATCAGAAGAGGACACCCCCAAGTAGTTGTCTCCGACGCAGGCGGTCTTGAACTGAGGTAGCGGCCGAAAAACGTTGCTCTCTGCATATGCTACGGAAGTCGCTCCAACTTTCTGCTCAAACGCCGATAGCAGAGTTATGTTCACTCCCGACTGCGATTGTTCAGTTCCCCATTCTTGGGTGTCGTTTCCAGGTCCCGCGGGAGGCCATTGAAGGCCTTGCTGTTGCAGTGTGGCTGGTGCATATCCATTGAACGTAGTCACAGGCTTGGGTTCCACGCCAACCTCTTTCAGTTGCGATTGGTATTCGGCGACCTGTTGTCGTAGGTAGGCGTTTTCGGTCTCTAGGGCCTCGGTGTGGCCTCTTGTAGTTGCGCGACCGGTGATACGATCCGTCGTCTTACACGGCGTATTATTCTGAATACATGGCGAACAACCGCCTGGTCGACCATCGCATCGTATTTTACGAACCTGTGCATGTTAGCTGGGTATGGCGGAGAATCGCGACTGAAGCTGCGGAAGGTAAAGACATTATGCGCAAGTCAACCGCATGTTTTGCGCATCGTGGCAGACGAATATGGCTTTTGCCAATGAAAGATTCGCATGCGCGCGTGCAATGGTGTTGTCTTAAAATAATGTCTTCGATGTCGAGGGAGTATCGTACCTTGCATCTGTCGCACGCCTGGCCCGTACGCGACGAGTTTGCGAGCTTCTTCTTCACTGAGCCAGAGAAGTCTGTCGAAGATCTGTTTACTGGAGTCAACGGAGCCGCGACGGCAGTGTGCTCGAGTTTTGCGATTTTGGCAATGTGCTGCGCATCGTCATCGGAGGCTCGTTTGGGAGGCATCGTCAAGGAGGATGGAGAAAGCCGCGGGAAATGCCTGGACAGTGGGACTTGTGCTGCGAGCGCCCGTCCGACAAGCCCAGGATCACGACCTTTGCTCAGACAAGGTCGCAAAGATCGCGAGCAAGATCTAGCGCAAAGGCACAACGAGCGAAGGGTTGTTCAGAGTAGACGCGGCATCGGAAGCCCCCTTTGGATTGGAATTGGCCTGAAGCGGAGTGGTTGGGCGAACCACCAAACCCTTGGCTGTGGCTCCTTTTCGACAACCTTTTCCATCACCACCACGACATTCTCCAGCCTTAGGGGCCTCCCTTCCATGGTCCACTCCCGTCCACTATGTTATGAGCTTCGCCGTATCCGATCTTTTCTCTAGACTGCTTTTTCCCTCCTTCCATCTTCACTCCCAGAAGCCTGCAAAAGAAAGCTTCCTACACGACTAAGCGCCACCGCCACAGATACACGTGCCAAGACAGGCAACATGCTGCAGTGAAGACGGCAAAGATCTTCCAAAACAGCACTTCCCTTGTGCATCGAATACTCTACTTGAGTTTCTGGGAAACGTGCACAAACCGGCAGCTAAGTCCCACCACGGCTTGCAGTCACCAGCGTCAAGACGTCTGGTGTCGCTCTCACCTGTGGATTTCTTATTTCGTAGTCCAAAAAGAATTGCCTGCTATCGGCAAATTTGATACATATCATCAGCGATGGCGGCTGTCCAAGCCTTTCATCTGCCGCACTATCCCACCTATCCAGTCTACGTATCATTATTCAAGGGTGTAACAAATGCCAGCTTTCTGCGGCAACAACTACTAGCAGGGAATGCTGCTTTTGAATATGCGTTTCTCGATGCAACAATGGTATGGATGCCTTTTCCACGATCTATTAGCGCGAATGTTGCCCACGTAGATCATAAGTGGTATACTTTTGGGTTAGAAGTGTGTGCACTACGTGTTCAATTCTTTATTACGTATTTCGGATTAGTCTGGCTTTTCTCATGATGGTGCTATTCTTCTCTTATGTTGTAGTCATATTATGCCCCCATTTGCAACCTAGCTAATCAAGTCACAAGATCCTATCACTTAAACACATCCTCGCGGCCTCATTCCGCGCCCTTAACGACTCCCAGCACGCCCGTCTCAAATCCCACAACCCCCACAGCGAACTCGTCTTCTCCCTCTCCCCAAACAATAACATCGCCGAGTCCTTCCGCCGCTTCGGGATTTCAGACAGTAGTACTGCCGTCATCGCCGTAAAGATATCCCTATCCCCTGAAGTAACCGCCGAAAGCGTGGTGATCCATTTGGGCGACAATGTAAAGGGCGAGAGTGTCGATTTTGGGGGCGAGGGGGATGCAGAGGATGCGTTCAGGAGCGCTTTAGAAGGGATTAGTGACTTAGGTGCTATTAGGAAGGTTTATAAGTTGGATGGTGCGGATGGTGGTAGTCGGAAGAAAGGAAAAAAGGGGGTTGGAAAGGCGGTTGTGAATGGTATGAACGGAATTGGCGAGGTGGATGAGAGGAAGAAAATGGAAGGTGTGATATTAGGGATCATGGCTTTGAAGGGATCGTGAAAAAGGATTGGTGAAAAGCATACTTGAGTTTTTCTGACCCTAGCAGCCCGGGTGGTAATTTTGAATCGAGCTGTGCTACATGGCGGATTGGTAGGTTAGATTGGCACGACATGAGGATGCAGTGCCCGGTTCAGCTAGCCTAGTCGCTGTCCATCGGCACTTGAAGGTTTTGAATGAGAGAGCACGAGTTCTCTGATTTAGCAACATCGTTATCACGGGTCCAAAGCAAGCCAGTATTGAAGACAACAAAAACTGCATCTCTATCAGACTATACTACAAGCTCGTGGGCATCTATGCAGCCACGGAACCCCTGCTATACACTTATCCTGTGCAACCATCATTCTCTATGCCCACTTATACTCTGGCTTGATGAAATCGGCCATGTCCTTTGGTTTCACAGCGGCCGGGTTGACTGCGGGGGCATTAGTCAATTTGCAAGTTGCTCAACGCCCAGCCCTCGGCGATTCATACAACGAGAAGGATACATACCGTGGTGGTCGTGGTGATCATGGTGGTGAGGATCTTCTTCAGGGCCAACATATTCCATCTTATACACTTGGCCACACTCAGGGCAGCGCTCAAGGGGCTCCTCGCGTGTAATCTATCCCATATCAATATCTTGACATAATGTGAACGTAGAAACGAGGATGATAGAACATACGGTGATCCAAAGCACCTCGTGAGAATCCGCCGGGTAGCCGGTGCATCCGCAGTGTTGCTCGTCACCGAAGGACTTGACCATGATGGGGTCATCCAGCGTACCTACAATCGCAATATGACATTAGCATGCTTGTTCCCCAGGCTTATCTATTCACTTCCACCCAATTTATCGTGATCAGGGCGGGGAATGTTGAGACCCACTTCTCCGAGACGCATCCAGTGGCTTCATGTCAAAGATATCAACCCCCGCCATCTTTCCCAGAATTTCCAATCGTTCCAAACCCGTAGCTTGTTCTAGATCGGTGGGCACAGTTCCTGGCTCGGCACCCGGGGGCAACAGATCCTCAAAGGAGTGGATTTCTAGAATTTCACCAAATGGTCAGCCAGGGTACTATCTTAAACCAATTCTTCACCGAATCCCACACATATTTCCAGATACTGATGTGAGGCGGCAGATAACGCACCATCAAGCTTCTTTAGAGTCGGAGCCTTTTGGTTTACTGCCTTCGGTTCTTCGCGGCGCACGATGGAGCTGGCGAAAGCGCGTTTGGCAATGGGGGCACAAGTGACGGTGCGCCGAGCAGCGGCTATGGCAGAGCGTTGGAGAAACATACTAGGCGCAATTGGTTCTTTGTGGGAGCGGATTAGAAGCTTTGAAGTCAGGTTTGCTTGCCGGGAACGAGGAGCTTCAATTGAACCACCGGGAAGTGCCGAGGCTTGGCGACTTGAGCCTCCACAGCCATTCCAGCAGCCTTTCGAGATGTCCTTGGATCCAACCATGTAGACTCATCTTGACAGCGGGTCTCTCTCACTAATATCGCAGCGTGCTCTCCGCTGAGAACTCTCTCTCTTTTCTCAACTAATGCAGCCACTATACCGCGCAACTCCTATTATTGAGACCGATCATGTCATTCAAGCCCGCTCTTGTGATTGTCGATCTCCAAGAAGACTTCTGCCCTCCTGTAAGTAACACATGTGCACCCATGATACCCTCACTAACTCTACCTAGAACGGGTCTCTTGCCGTGCAGGATGGCCGTGATATAGTCACCAAGGTCAATGGACTCCTAGCTTTACCGTTTGCCATGAAGGTTGCGACCAAAGATTTTCATCCACATGACCACATTTCGTTCGCATCAAACCATCCGCCTCCCAATAATAAACCCTTCGAAAGCATGATTACTATCAAGAACCCGCTGAACCCCGAGGAGACCCAGGAAACCCGATTGTGGCCCGATCACTGCGTCCAGGGCACCCCCGGGTCTGGACTGATCCCAGAGCTCGATATCAGCAAAGTGCAGCATACCATTGAAAAGGGTCAGGATAAGCGGGTCGAGATGTACTCAGCATTCGCAGATCCTTTCTTGAAGCCGAACGTCTCCCGCAGCAGACTCGCAGATACCCTTCACGCTGCGAACATTACAGATGTTTATATTGCTGGGCTTGCCGCAGATTACTGCGTAAAGTTTACAGCTCTCGACTCGGCCAAGGAAGGCTTTAAGACTTGGGTGATTGCCGAGGCAACAAAAGCCGTCGATCCATCGGCTCTCGTGGACGTATATAAGGAGTATGAGAAAGCGGGCATCGTCCTCGTGAGTTTGGAAGATGAGGCGATCAAGAAGGTGAAGTCTTCATCATAATAGCCTCACCTAGAGAAATGAATACAGATAGTCTGACTGAAACTACTCTCGACTCGGGAACGAAATGACACTGGTGTATTGCCGAGGAGCAAATGAACCTCATCGACCGGAGAACTCTTGATAGCCTAAGTTAGGAATTTCATGTTGGCGTCGTGCTACAGAATAGTTCAGACTTCCGGCGTCCAGTATAAATCTAAGGGCCTTTGCACATGTGCGGCCCGCAGTCACCAACGTTTCCAGATAGTCGATTCATCGAATTTCCAGTCTGCCTGAACCACGTGGTTGGAAAAACGGATGCCGGTACTGCCGCGTTTTGCATGCTCCTATCACATATTTCACTAATAATATCGATGTCGGCAGATCTAGGTACGAATCTTGCAAGTCGTGATTGCTTCAGCCACCGTGACGCTGATTACCTAGGCACCTTGCACACAATGTCTAGCCAGAACAACAAGTCAATGTACGGAGTCAAGACAGATGTAAATCAATGTAAATGTAGAGTCCTTCCACACAAAGTGATGAACTCGGAAACGTCCACCTAACGTTCGTCACGGAATGTCGGCGTGGCTGTGTGGCTTGGAGGGGCGCGTATTCCCCGCCAAAAATCCTTCGTCATCGCTCATTCTGCGTGCGCACCCAGACAACACCTTGGAACGCCGTACCTACTAGCTTGCTGCCCATGAACCCTTTGTTACTGCGCCAGAGACACATTTGACTCACTATTCGCATCTGCGCCAACCTGATCTCAATACTTTCCCAAGTGAAGAACATTCAACTCCACCATGGTTCTGGGCCATGGTCATAGGCGGCATTCCCTTGCCAGTGCGTACTATCAAGCCTGCGTACAACCTTCCGGAATGCTGGAAAATGCATTCGTGATAGGAGAACGAGCTAACTTGTGCCGACTTCGCTTTATACAGGCAATAGATCCTCAGCCGATGAATCCAGAGGCGATGCTGTCACCCAAGAAGACGAGACTGTCGTGGACTCGGAGCAGGGGAACAGTATGTCTATATCCCTCCTCATGGCACGTATACCTTCTTGTAGAGATACATGCTGACAAGGCCTTCGAATCCCAGTGCTCATGCATATAATCTCCCAGCTGCGACCCGGTGCAGACCTAAGCCGAGTTACGTTACCTACATTCATCTTAGAGCCTCGTTCGATGCTGGAGAGAATTACAAAGTACCCGCAATCACACATCACTCACAAACGTCAGTACGGATTGACTGACATTGTATGTCTAGTTTCATGGCGCATCCAGAGACTCTCCTGCCCATGCCGACGATCGACGATCCTGTGCAACGTTTTGTATCCGTGGTCAAGTTCTATCTGAGCGGCTGGCATATAAAGCCACCGTACGTACTCACCTGCCGCTTTCTATGAATAAGTGCTGAATGCCATACAGAGGTGTCAAGAAACCGCTGAATCCGATACTTGGGGAGA
Source organism: Hysterium pulicare CBS 123377 (assembly GCA_000467715.1). Classification (NCBI taxonomy): domain Eukaryota; kingdom Fungi; phylum Ascomycota; class Dothideomycetes; order Hysteriales; family Hysteriaceae; genus Hysterium; species Hysterium pulicare. The sequence goes on from AJFK01000576.1 coordinate 29,825, forward strand.
TATTCACTTGCTACTGGGACTATCCTAATAACACCAAAGGCTACTATATTTCCGAACAAACATCCCATCACCCTCCGAAGTCGAGTTACTTCTTCATGGCTCCTGAACATAACATTCGGATAGACGGAACACTGAAGCCGCGAAGTAAATTCTTAGGAAACTCCGCGGCTAGTATGATGGAAGGGATAGCGGTGATGCGATTCTTGAACAGGGGAGAGCGCTTGTATGTCTCTAAATCCAAGGTCTCTAGCCAGCACTAACTCGAGTTCTTGCAGTTTCGTTACGCAGCCAAATATGTATGCTCGTGGCATACTGTTCGGAAAGATGAAGTATGAATTAGGCGACCACAGCTTTGTGCGATGCCCTGAATCTGGGTTAGTGGCGGACATTGAGTTTAAAACCAAAGGATATTTTGGGGGAACCTACAACGCCATCGGAGGGTTCATTAAAGATATCAAGACTGACAAGAACCTATTCGAACTTTCGGGGTCTTGGAACGAGGAGATGTATATTAAAGACCTCACGGTAGGTGGACTTCTTTCAGTCACTTCTCCTTTTATGGCCAACTTCATACTGACTGTCTCCAGACTGGGAAGAAACAGCTCCTCTTCGATGCAACCCATGCAAAAGAAACACCTCCAAAGGCACGCCCCTTGGATGAGCAGGATGAGCGGGAATCGCAGAAGCTATGGTGGAACGTCACGCAAGCTATCAAGAAGAAGGACCAGGATGCCGCAACCGATGAGAAATCACGGATAGAAGACCAACAGCGAGCTGAAGCTGCAAGGCGTGCCGACGAGGGTATTGACTGGCACCCCCGACTATTCAGAAGGGTACGAGGCGGACCTGGTGGGTCAGAAGAAGGAGAAGAAGATTTGGACTGGATTATAAACGCGAAAGTGTGAGTATACTGTCGTATCATACTCAGTCTCGCTTTGCTGATTCGACACGTAGTGACGCCAAGACTCCCGAGGAACAAACCAAACAGATCCTACAGATCGCTGCTATCCTCCCCGGTCAAGATCCTCATCGCCGCTTTTCCATTCCTTCCCGCAAGAGTACTGACATCATACCCAAGGCTGCGCCTTCTCAACAGGTTCCGAAGCCTTCGGCATCTCAGGATCTCATCAACTTCACTGAGACACCTGCAGCAGATATTCCACGGAAACCAGACTCCGTGAACGATACCCAAAAGATACCATCAGGGCTTCAGCAGCCCATGCAGCCTGCCATTCACCATGATCCCGCTCCAAAAGATGCGTCGCTAAGGAGAAGAGATTCTGAGACTCAGGAGGTGGATGAGTTTGTGGATGCCGAGTCGTGAGTAGTTGGAGCTGGATTGAAGCGTCCCGGAACTTTTCTCATAGCTCATTACTTTAATCTTAGCAGCAGGTGTTTTTCCTGTTGCAAGTTGCTATAGACGATTTTTGGAGATTAACTTTGATAACTGGTGATGAAGGGATGGACCTGTGGTGGGGGCAATGAATGCCAAAGCACCATGCCAGTATTCGCTGTTATTTCTCATCCTGACTCAGAAAAAAAACTTTCATATTCATTCATATACCGGCGTCCCCGTAACTCATTGAGGAATAGGGTATTCGAGTATGTCTGATACTAGCTCTCTCTATCCTTTGAGTCCATAGAGGGTGTAATGATTGGTGACATTCCTTCCTTGCAACTCCAACCCTTTCCAGATGTTTGCATATTTGCCGTTACATGTTTCCAGATCAGCCTCGTGAGAGACTTACTTCCAAGATACTGACAGTCCAATCTGTATGGAAACTGATCTTGATAGCAGATCGAAGGATCGAGCATATTCGTCTCGTCAAAGTTCAAGAATTATTTCACTGAAGCGCTCTCTTGAACCGAGAAACTACCTTAAAATAGCCAGATGGCTCTAACCATCTTATCTCCGGTTCATTCGTCACTCCGTATAAACCCTCACAAATTTCCCCCTTTACTTATCTTTCCGTTCAATTTTTCAGACCCCAACCATCGCCACTCACCTATCTCACGAATCGAAGTTGCTATCCATGTCTGTACTTTCGATGTATGAGATACAATTGTGTCGCTTCCGGTTTGATATGCTAATAGGTCAGGAAATAGGCAACTTGAACCATGACAACAGTGGAGTAAGGCACTCGAGGCTCCGTAGTAGTGATGCACTGCTAGTCAAGCAAGCTGATGGCATAGTAGGGGTAGGTTTTACGCTTCGATGGTTGACGGGAGGACTTGTATCTCAACTTTCCCTCTAGCGTAGCGAGTTTGACGTGTAAGTCTTAGATCCGGATCGAAGATATGCTGAGGATTGGGTCGAATTGCTGGATGTCGTCGGAATTCACGGTTAAGTTGAGAGCGCTACGCATAATGCACAAGTGTGTATGCTCCACGGTTCGTCGAACAGGACCTTTTTCGTGATCAATCGTACATACTTGGTAAGAAGTAATGCCTCCGCCCTTCGCTATCCCCTGTGAAGAAACCTGATCACCCAATGTCTATCATCACAAGAAGCTCCTCATGGATGCTCTATCTATCAACTGCTTCGTAAATATCCTACAAAGCCAGAATATGCACACGCCCAAGCTACGGGCTGTTTTTTCTGCTCCCAGAACCCAAAAGAAAAGAAAATCGACGCCATTGATGAGGCTGGCCATGAAGGTGCGAGTTAAAATGATGTTCCCCAACGCCTTGCTAGATGCTTGTTAAAATTAGTAACTAATGAATCGAACGGTGAGCCAGCGCATGAGTCGGCAAGGGGTAAGGGACCCGAGTTCGTACTCGGAGCCGAAGGATTTGATGACTCCATCCTTGCTCATGTCATCTGCGGCACGGTTGGCGCCAAAGACGGGACGCGGTGCTTCATGGAGTGAATGAAGTGCCGGGCGACTTGTCCCCGGTGAGACGGCCTGGACCCAGGCGGTTCGGTCGCGGTCTCGGGCCTCGATGCTTTCTACCACCGCCAGAACCGAATCTGTTATGCTCAAATCAGCACTGTGTTAGCCTCGGACGTGTTTAGGGCGTACTCACGCGGCCGGTATCCACTCCATCTTTTCGGTGTCAAAATGATGGTGCTCGAAATCCAGCAGGGTTAAAGCCTTGGGTCCGTATTCCTCTTCCAACAGCTCCGAGTATGCATATGGTACTTTGACTGGCATATTCTCGAAAACGCTTGTGCGAAGTGGGAAGATGTCGGTCTCAAGATAATGATGTTTATCCTTACACATCATGACCCCTTTCAGCCCCATCGCCTCGGCCGTCTTGTTTGGTCGCAACGTTGTAATATCAATGAAGAGCCCCGTCTCCGTATCAATCCACCTTGCATCAATAACATTTAGTCTGTCCGTAATGGAATCATTTGTGTAATGCGGATTGACCTCGAGCATGTAGTGTCTCCCTTCGTTCGCCCCAGGCAATCTGTACGTGTGGATTGTCATGTTGTAATAGTTGGCGAGGAACTCCATGGACTTGGTGGTCATCTGAACGTCGAGATCAGAGTCCCACGGCATGATTTTGCGGTTCCACCACCAACCGAGGAGAGAGCCGTGCATTATCCAAGTTTCGGCGCCTATGTCATGCATGGTGGAGAGGTATGTTTGCATGAGGGCCGTTAGGTGGGAGCGGCGATCATCGTAGGAGAGAACCTTGTCTGCGAAGCGGCCATCGTAGTGAGGGTGGAACTGCATGGAAACGTGAGTGGGTGATAATTTGATTCTTGAAAGGATAAGACGTACAGTTGACTCATGAAAGTACTTGTCCTTTGGATCTCCAAGCTTGCCGCTACGATCGCGGGTAAGCCTTGTGATTCCATGCAGGCTCTGGATATCGGCATCCCGTTTGTGTAGAGGTGCAGGCAATGCTATTGAGAGGTGTGATAAGGCAGCAAGCACGAGAGGCAGCAGCAGCCGTAGAATCATTCTTGGATTGTGTTCTATGGCGGTCCGAAAAGCATGGTAAACGAGGAAAGAGGGCTATGTTAAAGGGCGGACGACGAAGACAGCAAACGATGGCGTGCGGCGCGGAGAGGGATGGCTGGCCTTTTGTGTTTCAGAAGGTTGACGACGATATAGGCAAGCGGGTACACGAACGGCGCACGTATCAGAAGCAGGATGGGCTGCGGATGTCTGGGGAGGAAATGTGCGGGAACGAGGACGATTATGGCAGAAGGCAGTCAGGGATGCAGCAGGGCCGACGTACGCAACCCAGGTTTCGCAGCAACGAGCATGCAGAGCGTGATAAGGCGCCACGACGGAAAGGGAGGGCAAGCTGGCGAGGTCAATAATAATATGTCGATGTGCCACGCCTCGCTTGGGTTTGCGCACAGCGAGGATTGCGCACAGCGAGGAGTCAGGACACAGCGGCGGCCTTCAGGTGGGCAACGGCGGATGCTGCTCGTTATCGAGGCGATTCGTCACGAAGAGCGAGCCCCAGCGGAAGTAAGCCGGGTATGCAAGCACGGAGCACACGAGAGCTCAGCCTGGGACAGCGCCCGATCGCCAGCCTCTTGCCCATCTCGCTCGCTCGGCCTCCTCGACGCCGCCAGGGAGCGTTCACAGTTCATGCTTGGTGTCTGCGCGTGCTTTCTCTCTCTGCTTCGCCTTGCTTCTTCTCGTGCTGCCGCTCTCACGCCCGCCACGTCAGCCCAACAAAGCGAAAAGCTTGAAGGAAGACAAGCTTTACCAAGCAAAGCTTGGCCACTTGGCGGACAGGGCAGATTGCGCCGGCCACAGCTGACGCCGTCGCTCCACTCGCAATTTCCCCCCGACTGCGGCAGCTCCTTACTGCGGTTAGACGAGCCACGCGGACAGTCAATGCACTGTGCACCCTCGCCTGGGCAGCTATCACACGCAACTCTTCGCGCCCTGCCTGCACGCCCTGGCCAATCCGCCCCTCTCTCTGCGCCTTCGCTCTGGTTGCTGGTTACGGCGCACGTCTTCATCTTCAATTCCCGGCTCGCTGCTGCGTCCAGAGTCTCCGAGGGTGCGTGCCTCTCTATATTGACGTCTGTTCCGATCCCGATCCAAAGAAGGAGTCCGGGCCTGAGACGCTTTCCCGGTTCCCACGCTCCTACCGCGGCGGCATTTGTCTTTTGTGCGACCTATTTGGAAGTCGCTCATCACTATTGACAACAACGCTAAGTGCCCTTATTACCGGCGGCTTGTTCAAATATCGGATGGAGTCTCGTAAGGGGTGAACACCCCATCATATTCCCTTTGTCTAAGCATTCTCACTATGTACACTTCTTCTCACCGAGTCCCACCATGATGCTATGTAGATGGATGAGGGTGGCATCCAACAGACATCGCTCATCTCCATTGATCACCTTTGAATCGAGGCCATTGTGGTCTTCTGGCTCACGGTTTACCATCCGTCATCCCTTCCCTCATTCCGGCCAGCATCATAAGAATTGTCCATGCCTTGGTCGAACTGGTCGACATCCTGCTCCACATTATCGGCCCTACGTTCGGCGTGGTCCCATTTGCGCTCGAAACCACCTTCGATGTCTTGCGGAATGTCCTCAACATCCTGCACGGCATTGTCGAAGCCACCCTCGATGCGGTTTCCGAAACGGTCGACATCTCCGACACGACGACCTACGAATCCAGCCACATCTTCAGGTGCATCTTCGACGTCTTGCTCGGCATGGTCGAAGCGGCGCTCAGCGCCTTGCTCGAAATCTTGTGGGAGATCCTCGACGTCTTGAGCCTAGGAGAGGGTCAGAATTAAGGGTTCGAGTAAGGGACAAGATGGGGTATGTAGAATCGGACCGTTCGACCAGTCCAGCGAGCAGCATCACTGGGGAAATCCTCAACCCGCTGTTCATCACGGTAGGCATCATTCCCAAGACGGTTCTCTTCGTTGTCCCAATCATTGCCTGTGAGAGATGAACAAACGTGTCCTCTAAGCGAGTCAAGTGCCAAAGCGGACAAGATTGGCTTGCGAAAGGGACTTGACTTACGCATTCCTTGAAAATTAGGCATATCATGAGTACGTTGACCAGTCTCCTCATTGATATACAGCCAGCGATTCTCAGAGTCGTCCCAGCGCACAACCCAAGGTGAGGGAACTTGTGGTGGCTGCTGCTGGGCCTGCTGCCCGCCGCCCGTGAAGTCGTTGACGAGTTCGCTGAAGAAAGACATGGTGTTCGCTAAACAGACAGTTTGTGGAGTTGTTCGAAAGTATGTAAATGCAAGGATGTGGCGAGGTAAAAGACTGGGCGTTCGACGACACGAAGCTTAGCAGTGAGGGCCAAGCCTTGGATCGGGGTGGATCTGAGAGGGGTTTTTTGGCGGGGCTTGGCGCGGAGCGGCCCGCATGATCAATCGTGAAGGGGTGTTTGGTAATGTATGATGGCTCCCGACACCTGCCCGTGTGTCTTCTAGCCACATCAAATGTTACCTATTATCTTCAAGTTTTCCACTAATACCACTTTCTAACGTCTACATAGCTTCCCCAAACTATGTTTATTCATCAAGGCCAATGAAACTGAACGCCTAAAGAGTCGGAAGTTTTACACTACCTAGTTATCCCGTGTTACATTTCACAAACTTACCACTTTGGGTACGTCTGCAGAGATACAGCGCAACCTCCAGAACTTTACATGCAACTCTTCAATTTACTCAAAGATCATTTGTCCGCAACGCATCCTGCCTACGTCATGGACTGGGCACCGGCTTTGTCCTTACACTTTCAACTCCGACTCCAAGCCTTCACTTGACATCTCCTTACCGATACGGACCATCTAACCTCGTAAAGCCAAAGCGGCTTGCCTGCTAGAATAGATCGCCTAGGTTCTTCGAGATTCGCATCTCGGGCCTCAGTAAATCCACATCTTATCTCCGCCCGCGTCCGATTGATTGAATTCACAGTTCGGATTTCCAACTCGGAGCTACGGAGCTCTTATAACTACATGCTATCTACAAGGCTATAAAATACATCTGTTTCAATCTCAGTGTTGTCCCAATCACTTCCTTAACTCACTGTTACTTTTCCAAATCGCACCTCGTTCGATTTACCAACCATCAGTTACCCCCCTGCAAAGCACCACAATGTCTAAACTCCTCGTTATCTTCGGCATTACTGGAAACCAGGGAGGCTCCATTGCCAGATTTGTCCTCAACGACGCTCAACTTTCAGAAGAATACAAGATCCGAGGTGTATCACGCGATCCCTCCAAAACGTCCTCTTTTTCCTCCAAAGGAGTCGAAATCATCCAAGCCGATGTCGACGACACCTCGTCCCTCAAGAACGCTCTCTCTGGCGCACACACCGTCTTCGCTCTCACAAATACGCAATACGGAGGCAACACCAAAGCCATCGAAACACGCCAGGGGAAGAGCCTTGCCGATGAGTGCGTTGCTGCAGGCGTGAAGTATTTGATCTGGAGTTCCATGACCAATGTGACCAACGTTACAAACGGCCAGCTAACTACTGTCGACCACTTTGACGTCAAAGCCGACGTAGAAAACTACATCCGGACTCTACCTCTCCATTCCGCATTCTTCGCTCCAGGAAGCTTTATGCAAAATTTCCTCGGACAGCAGAAACCCAAACCCGCGGACGATGGATCGGGTACATACGTTCTTGCGAATATTCTGAAGGCGAAGACGGAAATTCCACTTGTCGATATCGAGGCCGACACCGGGAAATGGGTTGGCGCCATACTCGCCGAACCAGAGAAGTACAACGGGAAGTTTTTTGCAGCGGCTACTCGCCTCTACTCCGTTAAGGAGGTTGTGGAAACTATGAGCAAAGTCACCGGGAAGAAGGTGGTGCATAAACAGCTACCAGACGAGGTTCTCAAGGGATTCATGCCTCCCGCTATTGCTGAGATGATGGTCAGCATGTTCCAGTTGGTCCGTGACTATGGTTACTACGGTAAAGACCAGAAGGAACTGGTCGATTGGGCGGCCAAACAGGCAAGAGGGGAGTTGACGACTTTCGAGGAGTTTTTGAAAAGAATAGATTATAAGCTCGACTAGTCTGGGAAACTAGTGGGTGAGGGAATTGGAAGTCACGCAGTAAAGCGTGGTCCTGTCGGAGTTAGAGAAATGGAAGAGAAGTGGAACATTGTATATTTCGTTCAACCCCTTTTTTGGACTGATTCTCGTGCGGTACATATTTATGAGATAGCTCGCTACCTTTAGACCACGTCGGAGGATAAAATCGCATTTTATTTGTCAAAGTAGCTGTTCAACTTACTAAGAAGAAAAACTAACGGTCAACGATACCAGAAATTGAGGTTCCATTTCAGTTCAATAGAAAGCGACGCCCTTGTCAAAGTGTCTTGCCAATACCAAAGCTTACATACATAGGAAATCCATACAAAGAGCGAGAATGTGAGGAGTAACAATACAGTCAACCAATAAACCTGGTCCAATCTAAGCAGAGCTACTGAATATCCTGATAACCTATCTACTCGATTTTGAGATCAGAGGGGTTGTGGAAGTGGATCAGTACAACATGCTCTACGCCTTTCTGTTAGCGAATCGCTCATATTCAAGCCTGCAAAGCCAGAGCGCGACGCTTACCTTTGTCAGTCTTCTTGTGCTTGAAATGTGCTTGGAACGTCGCCATGCTTTTCTTGCCCCGTAAGTAGCGTCGATCGTTATGATTTAGCTGTGCTGGTGCATCGGCCGTTGAAGTCTCTTTGCCAGATACGAAAGTGTTTATCGCGGCGGGTGGAAGTTGCAGCAGTGGAGGGGGGAGGATCCTGTTTAAGCCAACCTCAACCAGATGCTCTGTGATCTCATCTTCGTTACTCTGGGTGGTTGCGTCCTTGGTTAGCTTCTCGGTCAGAGGACTCGGTAGGACGTCGTTCACGTGAGTCTCTATAGAGTCTTTGAGCAGGGGCATCGACGGGCTCTGCTCTATATCTGCGATTTCTATGATAGAAGTCGGAGTCAAACGGGGGAGCTCATCTTCCGTAGGGAGCGTAGTTGGGCATATGTCATCTTGAGTCGGTGGGGTGGTAGGAGGCGTATGGGAAACAGCAGATGGCGGTCCAAATCTCCAGTCCAACCCGGAGGAGTACTTTGGTGTTTTTAAGAACTCAGCTGCACTCACAGGCGGCTCTGAATTACGGGCGAATGCTAGACATGCTTGCCACCAAGCCGCATTCTCTGGACCGACCGAACGGCTTGCCCGCTTGGACTGCCGCCCTCCTGCTTCGAGAGCTTCGAGAGCAACTGTTCGCGGATCTGTTCCCACGCTGGTGATGGATTCATGCTCCAGGTGCGAGACGCGGTACTGGATGTCGAGCATGATGGATCGTTGAGTGGAAAGCTCCGTTTGGATATTCTGGAGCATGTCGACGAGGAGAGCATTACAGTGGCGGAGGTTGGATTTCGTGGTTGAAGCCACAGAGCAGCGTTTGGAGGCAATAGGTGTGGAATGGGCGAGTTGAAAGTGCGAATCCATGGCTGTTTTCATTGGTACAACAGACATATTGACGGAAGAGAGTAAAAAGATAACCAATCTTACGCGGTCACGGAAAGGAAACATAGGCAATGCCGGTACATCAAGCTGTAGGAGAGGAGTAGAGAAACGAACACATCGAAGGAATACACAACATCAAAGAGCTTAAGTACCGTCCATCACCACGTCAAGAGCTCATTTATGCTACGCGAACGCCAAGTTCCTCACCTTCGCCGTGCCAATACGGAAATAAAGAGCATCGCGGTCAGAATTGGCGACTTCGACCACGAAGTGCTAGCTGCCAAGTGCTTAGGTTGCGGCTTCGAGGCAACTGCTGAATAGCCAAGGTTTGCCGCGTGTTATTGAGTCGTAATATCTACATCGTAACATGTTTCAGTCATTGAGACTTGGTGTTTCAATTAACTCCGTGCCTAGTCGATCATCCGCCAAGTTCTTCATCTGCCGCTGCCAAGTCCTTGCCATCATTCCGTCAAGAATTATTCGCATAGTAAAGGTGCTGTTCTGGTTACGACGGCTTCAGCGTCCAGCCGGGAAAGAAGTCCGCCGAGAGATACATTTTGGCCAGCAGAGCCCAAGATGGATGAAGTCGAATTCAATTTTGAATGAAGCATTATGCCTGTAGCTCTCTGGCTCAGCTTACCTCCCAAGAACGCTTAATGCGGAGATAGGTCGAAATTTTCATGGTCGATACGCTTGTCGCACTTGACTAACAAATAGAGGGTTTCGAAATGGCTGCTCTGCAAATTGCCACTCAATCGGTCGTGCGCCGCGAATCCGTCGGCCTGGAAGTTATTGTTGAAATATCGACTGGATGAACGCTGTGACTAAGTTCCACCATCCCAAAGTCTTGCTCTTGGGCTTAATTGTGAACAACGAAGAGCCGACTGCTACTTCCTTGGCATCGTGGACGGTGGAGACATGTGCTAATAGGTTGAAGAGCTTGTGCGCGCCCATAGAAGGTTGACGAAAGAAGCTTCATATGGTCCACTACTCATCCTCTAGGACTCATATTGAACTGGCATTGACCGAATAACTCGACATTGAAATTTCAACCTAACAGCTCATTGCAGAAGCTCATGGCGTATAGCGACCGGTCATGATTGAATGCACTGATATTGACCTGGTGGGAGTAAATGAAAAGAATGACCAGCCAAGCGAGTGCTTGTATCGGTGAGCCTTGGGTGACGGTGGTAACTTTGCTGTTGTGGACTCGGCATATGCCGGTGGTTTGAGATCAATAAAGTATGCTAGTATCAGACTCGAGCTGGTCGTGGGAAGTTCTCAATCGTGTATGTGAAGTCGTGAAGTCGTGAAGATGGCGAGAAGGCGTCCAGCGGATGTGAAACGTTGGTTGCTTGGCACATCACATGATGTGGCGCATCTTGGTTAGCGTTGTTGTGGGAAAGTGCACGGACTGTAAACAAGAAAGGTAAACTCACTCTCATCTCCAACCTCCAGCCTCAACTCTGGCCCACATTCGCTCAGCACCGCAACCTCCATACTCTTCTACCCTTTGTTTTGACGACCAGAAGGGTTGCCAATTCCAAATCTTTCCACAATGGCCGCCACCGATGGCGCGTCCTCCATCTCCGTTACCGTGCGAGTGCGGCCTTTCACAATTAGGGAAGCGGCACAATTATCGAGATCTGACGACCAAACACTATTTCTTGGAGATGGGTCTTTGGCAGCAGCGCCCACTCCGAAGCTGCATCAGAAAGGGATACGACCCGTCATCAAGGTCGTTGATGAAAAATGCTTGTATGAACTACTGTTTATCCCGTCCCATACCATACAACGCTCACATCAAGCTCAGGATCTTCGATCCTCCCGAAGACAATCCAGTACAGCGGTTTGGCAGGTCTGCAGGTCCCCAAGGCAAGAGGGTCAAGGACGTAACATTCGCTTTCGACCGGGTCTTCGACGAAAACACAACCCAGAGCGATGTCTACGAGGCAACAACCAAGTCTCTCCTAGACAGTGTACTAGATGGCTACAATGCGACCGTGTTTGCATATGGAGCCACAGGATGTGGAAAAACTCACACCATAACGTACGTCGGGGTCGCAGAATTTGGCGAATTTGGTCGCTAACAACGCTTACAGGGGGACGGCACAACAACCTGGCATCATCTTTCTCACTATGCAGGAGCTATTCGAGCGAATATCAGAATCGTCAGAAGAGAAAGTCACTGAGGTCACTCTTTCTTATTTGGAGATCTATAACGAGACCATTCGAGATCTACTGGTACCCGGTGGAAGCAAGCAAACGTTAATGCTGCGGGAGGATGCCCACCAGGCTGTTTCAGTAGCGGGCCTCTCAAGCCATCGTCCACAAAGTGTAAGTTGGTTTCCAAACACTACAGGATGGAAGTTAACAGGCTTGCGCCACAGGTCGAAGAAGTGATGGATATGATCGTAAGAGGAAATGAATATCGTACTATGTCGCCGACCGAAGCCAATGCCACGTCCTCCCGATCCCACGCTGTCCTCCAAATCAACGTCGCCTCCAAAGATCGAAACGCTTCGGTCAATGAACCACACACAATGGCCACACTGAGCATCATCGATTTGGCTGGAAGCGAACGGGCCAGCGTGACAAAAAATAGGGGAGAGAGATTGATTGAAGGCGCCAACATTAACAAGTCACTTCTTGCCTTGGGAAGTTGCATCAATGCACTATGTGACTCGAGAAAGCACAACCACATTCCATACCGAAATTCGAAGTTGACCAGGTTGCTTAAATTCTCACTTGGTGGAAACTGTCGAACGGTCATGATCGTCTGTGTCAGCCCATCGAGCGCTCATTTTGACGAAACTCAAAACACGCTACGGTACGCGAATAGAGCGAAGAACATTCAGACAAAGGTTACGAAGAACGTTTTCAATGTGAATCGTCACGTTAAGGACTATCTTAAGAAAATCGATGAGCAAAGAGCATTGATCGACGAACTTATGAAGCAACAAAAGGATCATGAGGGAAGCGCGTACGTGAAATTCAAGAAGCAGAGCGATAAAAGGGAAGGCATTGCAAGAGAAGGTATTGTGCGCATTCGTAACGCGTACGAACATTCCGCTGCTGAACGCCAAGAGCGTACGAACATTATGAAGAAGCTACGACAAATTGAGAGACGGATCTCCATGATCTCTGCCTGGATTGCAGGTTTCGATACTATTTGCGAGACTCGGGAGGATGAAGATCCTCCACAAGGACTGGTCACGATGCGGAAAACCGCCCTGGGAATTCAGACTGAACTTGAAGCGAGTCGCCAGCATTATCATCAGAGACTTGCGAAGAACAATTGGGAGCGCGCGATAGATACCGCGTTGCAGTTTGGATTGCGGCAACTACAAGAAGTTGATGGTGTCACTGACGGCAGCGACGTGGCAAGTTTGAGCCGAGAAGCTGAACTGTTGAGATCGATTGCCGACAGAGAAGCCTTTACAGCTGTTGCGGATCAGGAGAAGGGTGGAGACGCAGCAATAGTGCAGGTGCTTCTCCAAGCGCACTTTGAGACTGCTGCAATCCTCAGCCAGATCATAACGATGGACGAGGAAGAAGCTGTTCAGGCTGCGCGGAAAGTACTAGGTCAGATAATAACATCCTGCTCCGAAGCAACCTCACAGGTCATCAAGCCTGATGGTGGCCTACCTGTTACCGAAGTTTTTGCTCCATCCCGACACGGTACACCGAAGAGAAGAAAGCCAGTGCACATAATGGGACCCTCACCACTGCGTCCAAGGGCTATGCCACCTATCATAGAAGCAGCTCCTTACCTCGCCACTTCCCCAATGAAATCTTCCCCAAGACGACGAAAGCTTGGAGGCGCGAGAAAGGGCATTCAATTTACACCGAAGAAGAAATCGCCAGCCAAAGGCTTGAAGCGCGGTGTACGCTGGCGGGACGATACAGAGGACGGAACTCTAGCGGAATTCCAAGCAACACCCAAGGCCCTCGACTCTACTCCGACAAATTCCTCGATCGAGCTGCCCCCGCCGACATTGCCTGCCATCGTGTCTGTGCCGGATCAGAACGGCTCGTCACCAATCCCTACCCCACCAGAGCCCTCTATGGATATCACATCTCGCTCCAGTCGATTCCAGATTGGTGCACTCTCTAAGAGATCCGACGGCTCACCTCCGCCTCCCACTCTCACAGCCTTCTCCTCCGACTCCGAACTCTCACCTCTCTCTCCGCTGAAAGAGATGGCTCCTAACGCTGCTCCTCATCGCTCTTCCCTCCACATTGTAGAAACAGTTCCTTCATCGTCAGATGTGACACCCACGGAGAGCGCAGGTAGCTCATCAGACGAAGACAAATGGTCCATGGACCAATCCGATGCCCGCAAGATCCGCACTGCCATCAAACGCCGCTCATCTACGAATCAAGGGACCTCCGCTGCTCCCATGAATCGTAGCCACCGTCGTCGAAGTCCTACTGCAGCCTCCTCAGGCAGTCCTCCGAACGAGAATTCTCTCTTTACCGCGAGCCATGCTCGTCGAATGGTCAAGAGTGAGCGAGATGCTGATTGGAAGGCTAGTGTGCTAAGCCCGAGAACCGCTCCCATTTTCAAGGGCACAGCGAGGCGAACGACCATGGCTGCAGTCGAAGATCGACCACGCGAGGGATCAGCAATGCGGACTGGGCCTGTGAGGCTGAGCAGTATGAGTAATGGCTCGTCTGGACCAAGGGGCAGTCTCATGGGGGGTTCGAAGAGTGTGTGGCGTTAAGCATCCTCTTCTTTCCCCAATTTGTTTTATTCTGAACTAACTCTTGGTTTGGTGCCAGGTTGAACGCTGATGCTCTTCTGGCGAGAGTGGCTGGAAGATGGCGGAGTTCTTTGGGCCGTTTTTCTCATCCATAAAGGTCTATTTGGGATGACCGATGGTCTTCCACACCGGTTTTGGCGCTTGGTGCTTTTTGGTTTCCTTTCCGGCAGTGTTTCTTCTGGAAGGTTTCATAGCGAGCATTGTTGGGGCATAGGTACCTTACTTATTCTGAGAACCGTGTTGAGTACCAATAATTGCCAGCATGTTAAAACCTCAATGGTGTTCAAATGTGCTCTTATACGTAAAGCATCAAAGTGAAATTGAATAAAGAGCGCATGGATTATCATGAGCAGCACTGCTACTAGCCACAAAGAATGTTCGCGTCAAAACTTTGGAAATAGATTTTGGAATGCATCTTCAGGACATAGGCAATATATACGATGTCAGCTTCGAGTAAGAACAAGTCGATATCCAGATGTGAAAAGCGTTGTAAATCAAGGTACCTTGCGCTGACAGATACCCAACGACGACGTCCTCAACTCCAGTGAAATGATCGCGAAAAAAACTCTCAAAAAACAGCAATCATCTGACACCACCCGTAACTTTTAGCCATAGCAATTCCTGTCATCTGCCTCTCCGTCCTCTATTCTCGCCATCCCCATTTTCAAGCGTCCCATAACCACCACTTGGACTCCCACTTCCATTCGCGCCCGGCATAAGCGTCTCCCTTGCCCCCTCCGCCTCCTCCTCAATATTCTCACGATGAATACTCTGGCTCTTTCTCCAAACGTACCCAACCAGAGCCAACCCAATTGACAGCGCGACGCCGAGTAATATGAGATTGACGGGGATGGGGTTGTTGTTGAAGAGTTTGTGGGTCATAGCGTCGAAGCCGGATTGAGAGAAGTTGAAGAGGCCGGCGAGGCAGATGATGAGACCGTACACTTTGCCGAAGGTGGCGAAACCAAAAACTTTGGCGGCGTAGTCGCTGTCGTCAGGTTAGCGGATACGGAAGGAGGGCAGAGTGTAAAGATGAAGGTGAGGCTTACGAGACGGTAGTGTAGTAGAGTGGTCTATAAACGACGAAGAGGCAGATGTTTGCATACGCTGCCCATGTCTGTGGGATGACCCCTAGAACACCGATCGCAGTTGCAATAGTGACTAGTAGACCGAGGCAGAACGGCGTGCTTGTGTTGTCTAAGATAATCCCGATGAAAGGGATGGATATAACGCCTCCGAGCGGCAAAGCCACATCAAAGAAGTTGTTGACTTGAACAGCCTTTTCGTAATCACCGAGAAGATACTCGTACTGCGGGCGAATGGTGGCGACGAAGTAATTGATACGACTCATTTGGATCACAGTGAAGAGCATGATAAGAACGAACCATGGGGTTTTAATTTGCTCGAAGGCGGAGCGGCCATGTAGAGCACCCCATACTCCGGAAGCATTTTTCTTTTTGGTTTCCTCCTTAGTTTGCTCGGAGGCATCCTTACTTCCCAAGAGCTCCGTGATCTCACTGATAACGCTTTCGCGACGAATACGACGTGCCTCCCGTATACTCTGGATTGTCGCCGGATCCTCGATTTCGGCATCGGATTCGTGCTCGTCGTTAGTTTCGTCTTCCGCTTGTATTACTAGTTCGCCAACGGTTTTGTATGACGCCGTGGGCATGACAAAAATCTGTACAATAAGAATATAAGCTGGCACAACGAGGTATACAAGAAAGAACTTCTTGGGCCAGAAGGTTCCACCACTGGCTTGGTAGGCCAGTCTATAGAACAAGAATATGGCACTAGATGTATCGAATGCTCCGGTGAGCAGTGCTAGAATCAGGCCAGAGTATCGCGGGAATGTGTTGCTAAGCTGAAAGGAAGAGATAAAGATGAATGGACCTCCAAGGGCAAGGAATAGATATCCTGGAATGTATCCATCGAAGGGTAGCTGCCATGCGAAGGCGAAGACCAGACAACCGAGGGCGACGAAGATGGCTCCGATTATACCACAGACTCGGGGGCCATAGCGATCTAGTATTGTGCCGATGGGGAGGGCTGCGACGTTCGTGGAGACAGCTGCCAAAGTGAACATGAAGTTGAGTCTACACGAAGGGGACCTATTAGCTTGTGAAGTGTACCCGGGATACCCAGACTCACCGCAGCTCCTGCTCATAGCACACCCGCACATTGTTGTCTAGTTCTTTCTGTGTACAGTATTTTCTATATACTTCTTCTCTTATAAGAACTGGTTTAATAGCTGCATATCCGAAAACGATGCCGGCGGCGAAGAGGCAGTAAATGCAGGCGAGAACGACCTGTACTGTGGGTTGTAAGCAAGCTGAAAGAAGGGCAACATCAGTCTGAGACGTACGTATTCGTTTGGTCTTGGAAACCTCGAAGGCGCCCACAGGCTCCTCGGCGGCAATGGGAGGTACCCATGTGCCGACGGGATTGAAGCTCAGCTTCCTGTGCCTGCTATCAGGACTCCCTTCTCTACTCCACGGTTCATACTCCTCCATGGTGCTCAATCGCTGAGAGAGGGCCATGGCTGGTATGATATAGGACCCCGCGCGACTGCTACGATGGAAGCGTCAGAAGGTGCGGAGGCCTATGTGAGCTACGGCTATTTGGATGGAAACGGGTGTGATAGTGAAGATACAAAGGCAGCAAAGCAGCGAATAACGCCGAAGAGGATGCAACCGGGGTCCAGGAGGAGTCGATTGACGAGGAGGGGGAGGCAAATCAAGGAGAGCAGCAGGACAGCCAGGACCCAATAGCTGGAGGGCTTCCAGGCGTGCATCTATATACGCCGGACATGGCGATGGCGATTGTGGCGGGGTGACTTCAAGAGCGTCTTGGCTGGTGAGTCCGCAGCGCTGGATCGAGCTTGGACGAGCCTCGTGATAGCGAGCACCCTCGATGTGCCCGCGACGTCGGGAGCAGATGCCCCGCCGACGCCGCAGCAGCTCCTCCGCAAGCGCCCTCTTGCAGCTCGACCCCCCAATGTCTGCTCCAATCTGCTCCAACGCGAGCCTGTCTTACGTACTGCAACTCTTCAAGCGTTATCATGAACTGCATGTTCGGTGGCGTGTGCTTGCATCGATCCAGGGAAGCTCCAGGAGCTTGGGCCTATGGCGTGCCGAAGCCGATCTATTTTCTTTCCTTTTTTTTCTTTCTGCGGCTCGGCTCCCTGCGCAATGCGGCCATGCATCCACCCACTGATCTCACCCACCACGGTATGCACAATCATAAAGAGCAAGCAAAATTTTCAGATCCCCATAATTATTTCATTAGATTAGAGACATGCAGTGTCTAGCAGGGCAAAAATCAGAAACTTTCGGTAACGACCGGCGAAAGGCAAACCCCAAAAACTCCTCCCAGATGCAACTTGTATTCCATGTCCCTGTCACTTTTGTAGAGAGTGCTTCCGTGCTGTCCTCGTGCGCCATAGCCAGAATTCTGATCCAGTCTTCCTACACTTCGACCGACTTGGGAGCAGTGCTGGCCTTCTTGTTCTTGTAGAACAGTGTTGGCAAAAGCACACACGATGTGGTGAAAAGGATGCTGAATACGCATGTTAGCCACCCATAAAACATATCAAGGAAGTGACATGTCCCTACCAGAGAGCAATGCTCAATCCCCACACAGTCTTGGTCTCGAAGCAGTTGGCCTTGGTAGCTCCGACCCAGCTGCCCAAGCCGAGCGTCGAGCCAACGTGGTTGAGGTTCTCCGACACAGACATGGTGAAGGCATATGCTGAGGCTGCCTCTTCCGCCTGCGATGCCTTGCCGATAACGTAGCAGTTGAGGAATGATAAGGGCTTGCCCACCGTAACAGCAACGACGATGAAGGCAATGAGCAGCAGAGAGTCGACACCGGACATGACGAAGAGTCCAAGTTGGGCCTCGGACCAGAAGAAGGCAACGCTGATCAGAACATAGAGCGTCGCAATGCAAGTCTTAGATATTCGTCAGTATCACTGAGTAGCAGTGCAAGTTCAGAAATACATACCACACTTAACGTCCCAACAAATTCCTTGGGTGGTTCGATGCCGGAGGAGACGATCAAGGAGATGAAGTTGGACGTGATACCAATGATCACAATCATGGAAATGACCTGGAGAAGGCGCACAAGAACGAAGGTCTTGGCGAGGGGAGCGGCTCCATAGCTTGGGACAGGCATGATGAATATGGATGATAGTAGTCGATAGGTAGGTGTTGGTAAAGACGGAATGGTCTCAGATGATTCTTGGTCAGGGTGGTAGGGGGTAGCTTAAGCAGCAAAGAATGGATCGTAATCTGCCAGCAGATATAAAGAATGCAAGCGTTGGCAGAAAACTTTTGAAGTGAATGAGATCTGACCAAATAGGAAAGAACAAAGGAAACTGACGGAAAGGAAACTCGTCAAGAGAAAGAATTGCTGAGTTGGCAGTTGTAGTGGTTGATGATGAGAGAAATTGAGAGGTACCTACCAGCGACCTTAAATATCTGCAAGCTGCTCGACAAGACCACCAAAAAAACAAAGCCTTGCTCCATTTCTATTCTTGTTAGCATCAATGGCTCGTTTCAACGTATTTCGAGTAGTCGCTGAGGTTGCCAATCAGAAGTGATGCTGGGGATGGCTGGAAATTCTCCGACTAGGCGAGAGTTGGCGAGCATGACACAGACCTGACGGGCGGCAACAGCACAACGAAACGTTTGGTTGAGCAAAACCGCCAGATCTGTTGGACCCATTCAGATGGCGGAGATCTTCAGCGGCTCTAAGACCTTGCAAGCCACCACGCTCGCCTCTCCGTTTCGATGGGTAACAGCTGTCGAGGCTTGAAGACGCGGATGTGTCGTTGACTTCCGCGACCCACTCCAGCTCTGGGCTCCGTCATGGCGCGCGGGAGCTATGCTTAGAATTTGTTGAGGCTCAATCAGATGTCCGGATCCAGGCGGGATGAAGTTCACTTTCCTGGTTGTGGTCGTTGCTGAAGAAACGTGAGGCGTGGGACCTCAAGATGAAGGGAGCAGCGAAGCAAACATCAATGCTCTGTATCTCCCGCTGGCCAAACGGCTTCAGCAGGAATAAGCGGATCGCTGTAGACTGTGTTTCAAAGAGTCAACAGAATCATCCGTCGGAACGATGTCCATCGAGGAGTCGTCGATGGGTGGAAGCAGCAGCCTGGACATTCAGGCACAGAAACCTCCCACTCTTGGCATCCAGCGTCAAGCTCTCGTTGCGGCAAGTCCACGCGATATCTCGGCTTGTCGGCTGGCAGCGGGCAGAAGCAACAGAGCTTCAAACAATGAGGAAGTCCCAGCCAGGCTCCCCGCTCTTCGTAATCGACGTCGAGTAGGGAGGTGACGCTTCACGGCTCCTCAATGGAAGTCTGTCACATTCACTGCCATCTTTCTCACATCTTAAGATACACAAAATGGGCATCCTAGAGTACCGACAGCACCGCCGCGACTGGTAAGCTATTGTCTTCTGAATCGTAGTGGCCGACGACTAAACAATTGATAGCCAGCGTAAACAGGCCGAACGAGCGTCTAAGATTGCAACCCTTCCCCAACCATATCTCTCTCCGCTTTCACCTCAAGAGCGTACCATACTCAGGAAGCCCATCCAAGAGCTCGTCCAAGATGTCCATAACCAGGTCACCAAGCCTGTCGATATCCTCCGAACATACGGCAAAGTCGCAGTTGAAGCACAGAAGAAGACCAATTGCGTCACTGAGATACTATTCCCTGAGGCGGAAACATGGGCGGAGAAAGAGGTCAACCTGCAGGGCCCACTGGCTGGCATACCAGTCTCTCTGAAGGATTCCCTTGTGGTCAAAGGATTTGATACGAGTGTTGGGTATTCCTGCAATACTGGCGACCCAGCCGTTGAAGATGGAACCATGGTAAAAATTCTAAAAGATGCTGGTGCCATACCTTTTGTTAAGACAAATCTTCCAACCACGCTCTTGTCTTTCGAGTCTACCAATGATGTCTGGGGCCGATGCACAAATCCACATAATGCCAAATACTCTCCAGGAGGGTCAACAGGAGGTGAAGCTGCACTATTAGCATTCGGTGGAAGCCGCATTGGCATTGGCTCGGACGTCGCAGGTTCTGTGAGAGCCCCGGCGCACTTTTCTGGTTGCTTTTCACTCCGTTGCTCTACAGGCAGATGGCCGAAGATGGGTATGAAAACCAGTATGCCGGGCCAGGAGGGAATTGCAAGTGTGTTCAGTCCAATGGCTAGGACTCTAAATGATCTAACATACTTCACCCGCAGCTTCATAGGGATGAAACCCTGGAAGTATGACCACTCTGTTCATCCCATTGTTTGGAGAGACAATGTTGAACAAGAGTACAAAGACAAGAAGACGTTTCGAATAGGCGTAATGCGGGACGATGGTGTTGTAACTCCTGCGCCTGCATGCGCCCGAGCCCTCCAGCAAACGGCATCTGCGCTTTCTGCTGAGGGGCACGAGGTTTTTGACGTCCAGCCACCCTCTCCATATGAGGCATTGGTCATTGCGTCTCAATTACTCAATAGCGATGGCTGCCGGACTTTCAGTTCTTTCTTTCGCACTGGAGAATGGAATGATCCTGGCGCTGCACAGTTGAGTTTTTATATGGGATTACCGAGACCCATAAAGTATCTGTACTTCTTGTGGGTCAAATATGTCAAGCGCGATGACATTTGGGCTGGACTATTGAGAAACTGGCACGAAAAGAGTGCCTTTGAACAGTGGGGACTTGTGGCCAAGCGGGAGGCTTTCAAAGCAAAATGGCATGCATGGTGGCAGGAAGAGGCGAAGATGGATTTCTTAATCACAGTACCCAACGCGACCCCCGCAGTGCCCCATGATGGGATGAAGGATGCTGTGAGCAGTTGCGGATATACGTTCTTGTTCAACCTGGTAAATACGCATCCTATCCAATGCTCTTCAAGCCATAGTTGACGTAAATTAGCTCGATTACTCTTGTGGCATCATACCTGTCACACATGTAGATAAAGCAATGGATAAACTGCCGGCATCGTTCAATTTCAGGGAGTTGAATGGAGTCGCAAAAGGAGCGTACAAGAACTACGATGCGACGAAGATGCATGGTCTGCCCGTTGCAATTCAGGTGGTAGGCCAACGTTTGGAAGAGGAGAAAGTCCTGGCGATCATGGAAAGAGTCGAAGACGCACTCGATAAGAATGGAGGAAAGTACCAGCTGTTGGAGGTGGACTGAGATGGCCAAAAACCGTGCGAATACGAACAGCATGGCTGACTGATGATGATCAAACATGCAGTTGACAGATCTGATTAGTATACATGATTATATCTATATAGATCAC
Organism: Hysterium pulicare CBS 123377; assembly: GCA_000467715.1. Classification (NCBI taxonomy): domain Eukaryota; kingdom Fungi; phylum Ascomycota; class Dothideomycetes; order Hysteriales; family Hysteriaceae; genus Hysterium; species Hysterium pulicare. The sequence goes on from AJFK01000576.1 coordinate 51,343, forward strand.
TCATCCGCATGTGGATGGAAAACCGAAAATATCTTAACATATAGTTAAAATTCAATTTGGATTCTCACCGTTGAAAACATTGACTGAACATTATAAATCTCCATCGGAAATGAAATGGACTCATGATAGGGGAGAGGTGTGGAACTCAGAATTAAATCTAGGGCTTTTATTTCCTTCGTACAACGCACTTCACGTTATGATTTCCACGGCAAGTATAACTCTTCTACGTTGTTTTCCCATCCTGTTATATCTGTTTGTAGTGGACAAAAGTTTCGAAATACCGTTGGTTTTCTACCGAGCAACATAGCGAAGATCGTGACTTTTATCTATTCTATCTCACCAACAACGGATTCGATAACTGGGATTCGGCTTCAACGTCCTTGTCTTTTCATAACATCCATTGCTCTGCGCAATTCATCTTGACATTCTTGTGAGACAGGATGCCATATCTGCACAGTGGCAGAATACGAAACAATGTTTGGAAGCAGAAGAGCAACCCGGCTTGCCTTTCTTACCCTCAACCAAAACTACGGCGCTTTCGATGCCTACACCATCTTTCTTTCCTTACTCAATATCCATTTCCGCTTGATCGCAGCTCATCCACAGCTTTGGTTACTTGTCGATCTGCATCTATACTGGCACCATCCCGACGGGCGGTTGATCTCAGGGAACAATGCTCACTGACGCAACGGTCCAAGCTGCCCCTCCTTTGGACCCCTCACGACAACGAGCTTCTCGCACGATGTGTGGCTCTGCTGCCAAGAGGTATTTGGAATGAATCACACGCCCCACAAATTGGACCACGAAGCTTTCCCTATCCGCTGCGGCTACTACATACCTTGGTGAAGCAACTGCTGCTCAGTGCTGAGATCGACGAGTCCGCACTTGTCTACTTCCGACAGGCGAAATCTGGCGTCAACGTCATCACAGACGCAGCATGAGACATGTGAGGGGTTCGCTACTGAGATCCGCTAGAGTGGAACGGAGCTTAACGGTATGATGGTATGGACGGGGTGCAGTCGGGCTTTTATATAAAGCTCCTTACCCTTGAGGGCCTTGATGTCGCTTGCTTTCTTGTTCTATTCCAACCGAGGCTATTTCTAAGCACCATAATTCCTTGCGTTTCCCATTCAGAGCCACCATACTCAGGACAGTCTCTGATTCACTAAATACCATGACGACTTACCAGGGTACATGCCATTGTGGAAAGACGGACTGGGACGCCAAGTTGGAAAAGGACCAACAAGGCCACATTCTCTGGTAGGTAAACTGCTCTATAATTTCACGCGGATTAGTCTCCATAAAAGTTAAGTGACTGCTCTGACCACATTAGCCACTGCGACACGTGCAAAGCCCTCTCCGGTTCCACCTTCACCCTAAACCAAATCATCCCCAAAGCCAATCTTAAGATTACGAAGGGAGCTGATGCTCTCAAGCACTATACCTATTATGGAGAATCAGGTATTTCCCCACTGCCTATTGCCTTCATCCGCCTCAGACACTTAACCCCGACCGTATAGGCAAAGCAGTAAACTGCTACTACTGCCCTAATTGTACCAGTCATGTTTATCATCACCAAGAGGTCATGGGCCCGGACACCATCGTCGTGCGAACTGGATTGCTCAAGGGAGGTCTGGACTTCAAGCCTGCGGCCGAGATCTTCGGAAAGGCCAAGTTGCCGTGGGAGAAGGAGGTTGCCCAGACCTTTGAGACGTTGCCACCACAGTAGAGTATCTGCTTAAATTCGTGTAACCGAAATGCGTTGTGGAAGGGCATGGCCGGGAGGATGAGGTAAGGGGTTAGTGGTGTTGGAGAGGATAATTGATCGTAAATTGATCAGCGATACTTGTTGCTTCGATGCAAAATTGAGGGTTGCCGGACCCTGAATGTTATTCTTATGGACATGAGATACCGTTAGCATACAAGCTCAATGACAGGAATAAGCTACGACTGAAAACGCCATGCTTCATTATCAGGCCATGGTTTAAATTGCTGAACATGTGTGGTGATCTAATTGCGGCTCTTATTATGGAAGGTCTCAATTTAAGCATTAGCAATTCATATGGAAACAATGAAACAGCATGAAGTAAATCCGCGTAGTATCTGGAAAGTGAGGTCCGTATAGGGCGTTAGAGTGGTTTTCGAGGCTTCACCTCGTGGTACGAAGGTCGAATGTGGTACGCGAAAGCAGGCGAAAGCATTGGAGCTCATGCTAACCCTCATCAGGAGCTATGCCCTCGACATCTTTCTCTCCAAATAGCTGGATATGCCACAAACAGGGGGGCAAACTGTGCTTTTCGACCAAAGGGAAGTTAATAAGAACAGTTTTTTTTTTGGTTTCATTTACGGTATTCTACGTGTCCTTCGACTGCCCTGGTATCTATCGGATCATCCATAATTCGTGAAGAAGATCGTATTCTATTCGGAAAGAGGCGGGAACTTCCTCAGGAAATGTGAAGGGCATTCATACCCACCAGGATCTATAGGTAAATGTTAGCAACTGCGCACGATGCACCTTCATGTGACACATGTTGAACTTACTCTTGTCCAAATATAATTGATGATATTTCTCGGCATCATACCACTCGCCGGCCGGGATTACCTCCGTCGCAACTTTTCCCTTCCACCACTCCTTATTCACCTTGTCAGTTACATCCTTCGCGATCTTCTCCTGATCTTCATCGTGGAAAAATATAGCGCTGCGGTATTGGGAGCCCATATCTGGGCCTTGGCGATCGGCTGTCGTGGGATCGTGCATTTTGTAGAAGAATTCGATGAGGGTGCGGTAGCTCACTCGCTCGGGGTCGTATATTACTTGAAGGGCTTCGGCGTCTGTAATTATGCATTAGAAGCCATACACGGAGGACAATGGAGACTTTGGGGGTTTACTCACGTCCTGTCCTTCCGCTGCATACGCTTCGATAGCTCGGGTTCTTAGTGTCGCCACCAATATATCCTACTTTCGCATCCAGTAGGCCTTTGTTATCGAAAGCTCGCCTGTACATGTGCTCGACGCCCCAGAAGCACCCAGCTGCTACAGTAGCCTTTTGCGACCCCTCTGGGAATGACGTGGGTCGGACCGGTGAAGTCATTGTGGAGCTGGATGAGAATGGTCGGAACAGTTTAGTCAGAAATGACATAGAGGTGTAGATGAGGACTGGGAGGAAAAGGACTAATAGCAGCTTCACTTTGGCGTTTGTCGGATATACAGTAGATAAGGAAGTGCGTGGAGTAAACGTGGGTGGAATTGGGTGCTGTTTTATGCAGGAGAGAGCTTTGAGATTCGATACGATGATGGCGAACTGTCGCGAATCGTGTGCGTCAGCGGGAAATGTTGACAAATGCGGGAGCCACAGCTGCGCCACAGATTTGATTCCGAATCTTATGCTCCATCTCCGGTCATGTTGCTTCCATCAACCTCATCACCCTAATTACTCCTTCTGCCGCTTTCAAAACATAGCATTTCATTTCTCAGCCCGGCAATGCTGGATTCATTGATCAGAGTATTTCAAATCTCTTCAAGCTTAGACAGATGTCTAGCGAGACGTCGATTCCAAGGCGGTTTTTGATGGCACCTCCATCAAAACGATCCATTCATTGCGGGGCCTCTGGAGCCTGCAGAATCAGCATGTCACTCGACATAAAATCATTACACTGGACTCACGTTCGTGAGCTCTCTGGTAGCTGCGGTCGTCTTCGTTGCGCGCGATCTGCAAGCCCAAGACGCTGGCTAGCACCTAGGCGAAGTCCTACAGGCGAGAAGCAATGAGACGAGAGGTTAATTCCGTCCTCGTTCCTGGGGAATCGCTTTATCCGCCACTACGGCGCTGTCATCCCCAGTCACCCCATACGGTGGTCGAGTTCCAAAGCTGACGAAAATTGCCATGGTCGTGGAGAGTACTGTCTTGCAGTCTTGCAGGATCAAAGAGTGCTTTTTGATCTTCATATATCATGGCTGTTCTCAGCAGCTCTCTTTTCCACATGCGACGAGCTGTTATCTTTCGATGAGGCCATCTTTGATGTTCTATCCAATCTTTTGAGGTTCAAGCGACTCGATTCCCTCACGGACTCGCCGACTTCATCCAGCCGACCATATCATGAAGCTGGCAATCAAATTGCAATCTACTCTTCTCTTCGCGTTGCCTTGTGTGGGGTCAGCCTCTCTTGACTTTGGCAGCGGCTGGTCCAGAATCATGACATGGCTCACAAGTCCGCGATGCCCGGGTCGAACAAATTGTTACAGGGAAAAGTACAGTGTAGCTATTTTTACCAGCTCCTCCAGACTCACTGACCGCCTCACAGGAATCCCTTTGCGAGAAGGTTTTCGTGGCCGATGGCTTTTGACCATGGCTGACGAACAAGCATTAATTTAAGGTTAATTTCCAGGTCAATATCTGCATCCCGTTTCGAGATCTACGACAGGGTCGGGGTGATCCGGCCACGCATCTCACATCGTCTCCAACGACGACGAGCTATTTTCAGCACTCGGTACCATACATAATTTCCCCTTGCATAGCCATACGAGCAACATAAATGACTTTCTTTACTCTCTCGACTCACTTTGGCCGGGCTGTCTATTATATTTGTTCTATTTTCAGCCAATGACTACACGGTTTTATATTCGATCAATTCCAACTCAATTTATGACAACCATGCTGGCATTCTTCTCCAGGACGACAATGCCATTTCGCGGGACATTGTCTTGCGAAGGAACCCTAAACATACAGTCATATGATTCTGGCTCGGTCCAACCCGAAACACGCTTCCGAGCTTCGCAAACCGTATTCCAAATCACTAGTCATAATTCAGAGCATTTTCAGTGCCCTTTCATTGCCAAGCTTTCTCTTAGAGGTCAAATTACCTGGCCAAGGGCCAGAAAAAAAACGGCTACCAGACGCGCAGCGAGCGTGAGCCGAAGAGCAATCAATTCAGATCCGGGTGCCTACAAATTAATACGTACCATCAGGTCAATAGGCCGGGACACCATACACGGAAGCCAATGATTGAGCTTCCAGTGGGCAACCCGAGGCTGGACCTCGCATCCGAGAGCTCCATCGAACGATGGGATTGTGGAGTCTTGCGATAGCTCTGATGACACCATGGTATAAGCGCGAACTCTCCTCAAGGTAGTAGAGCTTTCTTGTCCTAGTAAAGATTGGCGGGCCGCCGGACCACCCGTATTGGATATTATAGGACAAGCTTGGCATCAGTTATTCAGCTCTGGACGGGTATCTGGGATCAAACCATACCCAGGGAAGGCAACAGTGGCATTGTGTTTCCATGGTGCAACTATCGGAATCGCCGGTGTAAGAGTATATAAAGGCTATGGGATGCCCCAGAAAACAGTCTTCAGCCTGTCCACTATCTTGTGCAACATTCATCTGAAGTCCTCACGATCAATCTCCCTCATCAATCCTCAACATTTATCAACATGAAGTTCTACCGCGCTCTTTCCCTCCTCCCTTTGGTTGCTGCTGTGCCAACCAATCCTAGTCTTGGCGACACTTGGGGAGCCGCCCCTGATCCAACCCAGGTGCATATCAAAGGTATCACTTATGGTGGAAACGGATGCCCTCAGGGCTCTATGAGCTACGCCATCTCCGATGACAGGACTACCGTCACCCTGATCTTTGATTCATACATTGCCTCTATTGGTCCTGGCATTGCCGTTACCGAACAGCGCAAGAACTGTCAACTGAACGTCGATATCAACTACCCTGGCGGATTCCAGTACTCAGTCTTGAGCGCTGACTACCGCGGTTATGCCTCTATCCAGAAGGGCGTCACTGGTGTGCTCAAATCCACATACTACTTCTCCGGAAACACTCAGCAGGTAAAGGATCTTCATTGATAGCCCTATTCAGCCCTATTTCAGATTCCTAACCGCGTTACAGACGAGCACCGAGTACGACTTTATTGGTCCTGTGAACGGCGACTATCTGAAGCACGACCAGGCCGACAGCACCTCGACTATCTGGTCGCCGTGTGGTGCTGAAGGTATGCTCAACATCAACTCCCAGGTCCGCATGACACAAAGCAACACCACTGCTACCGGCCTTCTCACCACCGACTCTGCCGATCTGAAGTTCACTCAAGTCGTGTACGTGAATTGGCAGAAGTGCACTAAATAGATGCACTGCTGATGGGTGGGTATGTGCGAGCAGTCAAGGGTGGATTTCGGTAACCAATTGGACCGTTCCTCTCTCCCAAGTTAGGTGGCGAACTTTTTGAGTGTGGTGCGAGATGGATTGTTGTGATGGTTCTCCTGAAAGCATGATTTAGCCTTGATAGCCGTCGTCATTCTCTGCAGAGAACTGCTGCTACGCTTTTGTATATAGTCACTTTGAATACTCCTGTGCATATGAAACTTATCTAAATTCATTGACATGTTCTGTAAATCACTCTCATAACTTGGCTAAATACTGGTACTCAACTCCAACCCCTCTTGTAGACACTAAACAATAGGGTCATTCAGGACTTCACGAGACCCAATATGTAACCCTCAAGGGCAAGAAAATCTAGTCCCCCCACCAAACTCATCGCATTTTCCTGGGACCTTGACACCTTATTTGTTCCACAGACCCGGTTCACCCTAGTCTATCCAACCTCAATAACCTGTCAGAATGCTGCGCGGCTGTACCCGGTAACTGCTTCTAAGTATAGTAACTCTCTTGACCGTGCCGGGAAAGCCGACAGTAAGTAACCCTATTAACCTCTATATATCTAAACCCGAGCTTGGACACTGTTGTCTGGATGAGCATGTCACATGCGGGGCGGACATACGTGGATCGGTCGATATTGGCTTCCCCTGGCCGAGAACTTCGGCCGGCTAGACTTACACAAAAATGGCAAGGGAACAAAGTGTCCCGAGGTGCGTTGTAGTTGTAGACTGCTCCCCTGTAACTAGTTACTGGTGTGCGCATCCAAGCGGCCAACTAATTGCAATCATATAGGGATTGAGGTGCCACCAGCGCGAGCAGTTCTTGGCATAGTCGATACCAGGAGATATGTAGAGGTAAAGTTTCGAGCGGATGACTCCAATGGACGTACCTTAGTATTGTAGACTATTAGGAGCTCGAATGATAATCTTAAATCTGTTCTACCTAAACTAGCTCTCCTACCGCAAGATACCGCTTCAAGGTTACCGGCGGTTCTTTCTCCACTTCTTCCATCCACCCCATTCTTTAAACGTGCGGCCTCACAGTGCCCGGATCAACAAGCTCCCAGCCCTCCATCACAGGCACAATCTCCCTTCTAGGCCAGAAAAAAAAGGCAGCGATGCTCGCCTATAGATTTCGTTGCCATTCTCAGTCCCTCCACATCACTATCTTCATTCCTACAGCGAGTTACGATATAGCTTCCATTTACTAACCCTTCGCGGAAGGTGATCAAGACCGGAACATACTGCTACCTTCTGAAGAGATGGATGAGTGCGATCGTGAGAATGACGACGGACGTAGGTGTCCATTCCTCCACGGTATGGGTAAAGACTACAGTGGCCGCATTAACTTTCCATACTCTTGCCTTAAATACCACTGATTGTATCTAACACCGCGAACAATGTTCCGTTTTCCACTCTGCAGCCTTCTCCGGGGCTCGTCGCCTGTCTGAAACCTCCGTATAAATCTCTCCACACAGAATGAACGTCTAGTTCTCGGAAGTTTTGCTCTGTGATGAGGACGAAAGCTTGGCTGCATAGTGTGGTTGATTCGCTCTTGGAGGCCAATGGATATGGGGGCAGCTCTTCTATGGTTGAGCGTACAGGAGGTGGCATGGGGGCGGACACAGTCTCTGGAGAGTAGTACGCGTGTTCATGGGTGGAGGAGATGCTTCTGATGCTATCGATGCAACCAATACATGGAGGATCTGCGCCAGAGGTACTGCGGATGGAGTTGCATTGAAAGGGAGTGTGTTGGCGAGACGAAGCTTTCGTTGGAGACTCTGGAGCTTGGGCCCCTCCCGCGGTAGCGCCCTTTTCGAGCTCTGCTGGCTCTTTCTCGACATCAATCTCAAACGACGAGATCGTAGCGGCCAGACCATGATCGTACACCCTCTCTAAGCCACTCTCTTGAGTATCATCCGCCAGCGCGTTTCCTGTTCTCCACAATGCCTGCTCCGCCTTTAAAGCCTTGATCTCCGCCCGAGCTTCCGAAAGCTGCGATACGACTCCCTGGAGATTCGCTTCAAGCGAGGCAATATATTCACGTCGACGGGCTCGATGGCGTCGTTGATTCTCTCGGACGCGATCGAGCGTGTGGGTTGGAGTCACCTTTGACCTACGGTGCGTTCGAGACTGGGGCGATAGCGACGCCGGTGAAGCTGATGGCTCCATAATCGACGTGTCACCTTGGGCACAAACCGATAAAATGGTGCTAATGAAGTAAAGAGTAATTAGCCACTGAGAACGTTCCCTGTCGGAAATGCTCAGAGTCGGATAATGGATTGTTGTTCTGTGAAGCGGATAGTCGCTAAGCTTTCCAGTGACATATCGATTTGCGATCGTCTTCCAATTGGGTCTATCATTCAAGCCGGAAGTGAGACTCCTCCCATGTCCTTGGTGACATATCGACATATGAGGTGAAGATAAATATGGGTTACTGCTTTTTTTGTTCTCTTGTATTTGATTTAGACTCGTTCTAAATTTCGGTATTTCCTGTGATTGAATTCATTGCAACACTCGTCGTCCGCATCCGTCTACCCTGTTATATCGACTAACCATGGACGCAAAGACCATTTACCAACAAGTGAATGAACACTATGGCAGCGCAGCCAAAAGCACGAATGATGGAAGGTATGGTCAGGCTGTTGCCCGAGCATTTGGCTACAGCCTAGAAGACCTTGCTATTATCCCTCAGGGTGCCAATCTTGGACTTAGTTGTGGAAATCCATTGGTTCTTGCAAACCTTAAGAGTGTTAGCTTCATATTGCTGCTGCCATTTACGAGTCTAAACTAACACCTAACTTGAAAGGGTGAGACTGTTGTTGATCTCGGCAGTGGTGCAGGTTTTGACGTTTTTCTTGCCGCCAAATATGTCGGTCCGGAGGGTAAAGCCATCGGTGTCGACATGAATAAAGTATTTGTCTGTTCCCTTAAACCACGTGTTTGCGCTGACAACCTTTTCAGGACATGCTTTCCAAAGCAAACTTTCATAAAGAGAAGGCTGATGCTACGAACGTCTCCTTCGTCGAGTCTCAGATCACTTCCATCTGTCTCGGAGACTCGATTGCCGATTGCATTATCAGTAACTGCGTGGTCAATCTCGTCCCTGAGGCAGAGAAACAAGACGTGTTCGTGGAAATGTTTCGACTTCTCAAACCGGGTGGGCGTGTGGCCATCAGCGACATCTTAGTCAAGAAAAATCTAGACCCCCACTTAAAGAAGGATATGGCCCTCTATGTGGGCTGTATAGCTGGTGCGAGTCAAGTTGCACAATACGAGACATACTTGCACGCTGCTGGGTTCAACGACATTTTGATCATGGATAGCGGAAATGATCTGAACGTGTATATGCAGACGCAAGAAGACGGCACACTAAGAGAGTGTAACCACTGTGGAGAGGGTCTAGATGCGCAGCAGGTCGCATCTTGTTGCGCCTCGGGAAACCGAGACGAGCATCCTGTCCGAAGTCTGACTGAGAATCACAAAGACCTAGACTTCAATGAGTGGGCTGGTAAGTGATTTGACCCTTCACGTCTCGCGCTGCTCATAAGCTCTTTAGGTTCCTTCAGAATATACTCTCTCAAGTCGGATACGGCATAGAGGTCATGCAGGACTTTATCTAGTCTCAATACAATATCGCGTTACCAGCGGCAAAGTTCGTTCGCCACCCTCTCCTAGATTTCATTATGCGCCCTCCTGCAAGGCTCCTCATTTGGGCAATGTCTTGCAAACAACCTTTGACCATGTTCTCCAAACATCCAATCCAGATTTGGCATCTTCAGGAAAGTCGGCTTACTGAGCAGCCACTTGCTCAGCCGGGCTTGGCACAGCGATACCTAATTTGCTGGAAGGTCTCGTGCTTCGCGTAAAATCACAAGAACATCTGGGGCCTGGGGAAAACCAGAACGCCAGAGAGGTATGGGTAAAGGATACCAGCCACTAACATTCTGACAAGATGCGATCGGCGCTGTCAGTACGGCAACGCCCCGTTTCCGTAGAAGCGTTCCGCACATGCATAAATAACCTGTAGCCAATCAGGCACCGACCGTAACACACCGACATGCTTCTTAATATTATGTTTATCCATTAAGGGCATTATCTGGCGAATTGATGCTGGGTGTAGGAGGAGGACCCCATTACGATTGAGCCTACCGTATAAACCATAACGTGTGTTCAAAACTTATAGAATGACGGAGAACCCAGGTCTTGTCGTCCCTTTAGAGTGGATGATGGCATTCCTTTCTACCTTCATCACCGCTTTGTGCAAGCATTTACCGGCAATTCTAATCGTTGCTGGAGTGCTGACATGGATTTGTCTAGTATTCTACCGATTAACATTCCACCAGTTGGCAAAAATCCCCGCTCCCAAATTAGCAGCAGCAACGCAATGGTATGAGTTCTACTACGATGTCATTCGCAAGGGCGACTATGCTCGGCGAACTGCGGAAATGCACGAGCAGTACGGACCTATTGTTCGCATCAGCCCGAACGAGTTACACTGCAATGATCCAGCTTTCATCGACCAAATATATGCAGGGTCAGGCAGCGGCAAGAAAAGGGATAAGACATTGTCCTTTTGCCAAAGTATTCAGTTCTATGGAGTAAGTTTGATGGTCGATCAGATTTTCGAAAGTAGCTACCGCTTATTACTTTGAAATAGTCCTGCATTAACACCGTACACCACGACTTACATCGCCTGCGCCGCTCCGCTCTGAACAACTGTTTTTCCAAAGTTTCGGTTACGAAGTTGGAACCGATCATCATGTATTATATTGATGAGATTTGACAACAGATTGAAACTTATGCCGGTACCAATGAGCCATGCAATCTTTCATATGCCTTCGGCGGCATGGCTACAGATGTTGTTACTGAATATTCGTTTGGCTCCAACGATAGATATTCCTCGAACAGGAACTTTGTCCCGAACATGGTTCAGCCCTTCCATGCACTTCAGCACCAAGTAATACTGAACAATCATTTTCCATGGCTGCTCTCTGTACCTCAACACGCTACCCGATTGGATAATCGCAAAAGCTATGCCGGAGGCAGCGGAGTGGTCACGGATAGCGAACAGGATTGCAGGTGCAGTCGATAGGGTCCTTACTACCTATAGGGGAAAGTCAGTAGACTCTACTGATGGCACAACTATCTTCTCCGCAATTTTGAATTCCGAGCTACCACCAAAAGAGAAAGGCAGACATCGATTGGTTGACGAGGCGTATGAGCTAATCAGCGCCGGGACAGAGACAACGGCCTGGGGTGAGTTTTGTTTCAAATTTGCTATTTGTATAGAGTCGTTTATGCTATAATTCTGGTCTATGTTGTAAACCACTAAAAATCAAATGTAGCTCTTTCGGTCGCGATATATTATCTCCTATTCCAACCGCAAACACTGGAAAGGTTGTCTGCAGAACTTTCACAATGTTTCAATGACCCTACAAGTACACCGTCATGGTCTGCCTTAGAACGACTACCGTATTTGATAAGTACCCCAAAACTTTTAGATTCAATCTGTATTAACGCATCCTCACTCGGCAACAATCACCGAAGCTCTCCGTCTATCCTACGGTGTCTCAACCCGTCTTTAGCGCGTGCCATATGAACCACTCTACTACAGTGGTGAGTTCAATGGCGGCACTATCTCCATGACGATCCCTGCCGGTACTGCAATCGGAATGACGAACTACCTGGTTCACCACGACCCTCGCTTATTTCCAGACTCGTAAAAAGTCATTCCAGAACGGTGGCTGGATCATCAGGTGCGAGGAGCAGGGCCTTGGATGGATATTTGCTCACTTTTTCAACGGGCAGTCGCCAATGCCTAGGAATCAAGTAAGTTGCTGTTTTGAGCTAATCTGCACTATAGATGGGCGAACCCCGCTGACTGTACCTGGCAGTCTTGCATATGCAGAGCTGTTCATGGCTCTTGCGACGGTCGTCCACCGATTCGGCAAGCGCTTAGAACTTCACGAGACGGGACCAGCGGAAATCGAGTATACTTGTAAGTACCTCTGGTACCTTACGTGGAGATTGTGGGCTGATTAGATGATCTCTTCGGACCTGGAAGAGAGAACTATAAAGGTGTTCAGGTGCTCGTCAATTGAAAACATGGTCAGATTCCAAGGTTATCATTTGAAATGTCTCTTCCCATAATAGAGAAAAGCCGGGACGGTTTCCAGTTGTCAGGATATTCATCGCCATCTTAGAGCATGATTTGCATTCCCTAAAACCAAATTGTATCTAGATCACCTTGCTATCAAATATACCTTCCACTTTTCTTATGTTGATCAATCAAGCCGATTTTCTATTGATGTGTCGTCCGTTGGACGGGCTGCTGAGAGACCCCTACGCTAGACACTAGACCTTGAAACCCCACGTGGAAGTCATCTTGGCTGCAGGTCCATTTAACTTCATCTCTTCTTCGTCGTCTTGGACACTGACGATTTGCAGACAATGCCATGTTAGTCAATGCCAACCGACCATTATGGACGTTTGCAGCCTTGTCGTCTCACCGTCACCATACAGGCGATCCACGCTTCGCTTTCTATTTCCGCTTTTCGGGTTCCGCTTAGTTGAACTGAAGTCGTCACAGGCTGAACAGCAATCATCAAGGATATGTCTCTTCCGTTCCAACGAGAACTGTTCGCATGTCAATCGTACCTAGTTAGTGAAATGGTTGTCGACAGCACGTCCATGGCGGAGAGAACGAAGCTCGTTCATTCTTTACCACATTTAAAGTTACACCGCCTTTCATGCCCAGGCTCCGGGAGATCTCAAAGCTCCGGTTAGCGTTATCTTAGAATTACACACCCCTGCATCTGGCACCAAGAATAAACTCGTTGGTTTCTCCGAGGTTTTCCATCTCTTTCAACCACTTTGCCGTCAACTTTCACATTCATCAACCCGTCAACATGGGCACTCAACCACTTCCGTATTTCGCCATTTCCTTGAGTAGGAATAGTTGGAGTAGTAGGCTTTGACGTTTACTGGTTGATTCACCTCACTTTTCAGCTCATTTGCTCGTGATTTCAAAACCAAGCAGCCAGATTACTCCGAGAGGGGCCAATTGTGGTAGCTACCACCACACTACCACTTCCAATCCACGATGACACAACCTCACGGTTCCCCGGCATCCGAATACTTCACCATCCGCCGAACACCGCATTCCGGGCGGGCCGTCTTCGCAACTCAGGATATACCAGCTGGCACCCTGATCGCTACATGTGATGATCTCACCCTGACAGTCCTCCTCCGCGAGTATCGGAAAGAAGTGTGTGCCTGGTGCTTTCACTACGACCGTGGCAGTAATTTGCCAGTCCGCAATGCCGACGTTGGTTTTACATATTGCTCGCCGGACTGCGACGTGAAATGGCGAGAGCATGCGGGGGAAATTGGCGTTGCAGCTTGGACAGCCGTGGAGAAACTCACAAAGAACAGATCCAAGGAAGACAGCGAAATGCAAGACATTTCTCTCCCGCGACCTACAACGAAGGAGATAACGGCAGCATGGGAAGGCGTTGCCAAGCAGGCTGCGCTGATCAGAATAGCGAGGCAGGGCTCTTGTACCAATGGAAATTCAGACGGCGTCACTGTCACAAAACAGCACCGCAAAGCCCTTCAAAAAGCACTTCTGGCGCCCATTTCGCCGAATACAATGGCATTCTGTGTATCTGGTCTACTGTTTCGTTTCTCCCGACCAGCGGAATGGCCTTCAGTGCAAGCCCTCGCGATAGATTCAAGGCCTTATCATAATGCAGACGACCTCCTTGGGTTTACGAGAACGTATCTCCAGCTCCTTGCAGTTCTGCCGGAACAATTGCTCGAATTCACTACGCCAGAGGTCCTCTTTATTCTCTCGTCCCGCGATTCACATAATAGCTTCGGGATCCGCAGCGTTGAGGATGAAGGAGCGGAATTTTTTGGGTATGGATGTTGGCCCGCAGCCAGCTACTTCAACCATTCATGTGGACAGAATGTGGAGAAGAAGAGGGAAGGACGGGCCTGGGAGTTTAGGACTGAAAGGGATATTGAGAAGGATGAGGAGTTGTGCATTACTTACCTCAGCGGGGACGAAAGGAAGCTGAGCAGAGGTCAACGAATGCTGAGATTGCAGAGCTACTGGGGGTTTGAGTGCAAGTGCGAGAGATGTGAGGGGATTTGATAGCTGGAACGTTAGCCAACAAAGTGAGTGAAAGAGTGCATGCCGTAGACAATGGGCATGCCGTTCATATCCAAGTGTATTGCCATGCACCGAGCCACTTCCCCTCTTTGATAGGCTCCTGGCAGATTTTCCCCCTGCGAGAGCTTTCCCCTTACGTCTTACACTTACGTCTGATTTGAGATGCTAGAGGAAACGAATAAGATGCAGAGCAATTCGTAGAGGAGAGTGTATGAAAGAACTCGAGGGTTAGAGAGGAAGGGTACAGTTCTAAGGGTATGAGCTGCCTGGAATGCATGCCCAGCCTGGGTTGTCCAAGCGATGGCAGAGGATGTGCCCACAAAGAGCCCTTTATGTTGGACAATGTTCCCGCATGTCGATCATGATGCACGAAGCCGTCACGTTTTGTTTCAGAGAGGGCGTGCCTAGGTGTTTCGCAAAGGCCGTCCGAGAAAGCTCCCAAGCTTACCGCACATCGATGACGTCGGTGGAGAGCGAAACGGAGACCCTGCATCCGCCGACTCACGGACACCCAGCCGTTGCCGCCAAAATTGCATCTGGAACTCGACACCACGAACAAGGGGGTTGTGCGCGCTTTGCAACAGTTGCATCCCCTCTTGTGCCTTTGTATCTCACCCAGACTCAGGGGCAGTTCCCTGCTTGGAAGGTGCATGAGCTCAATTCAATCATCTTGCCCATCCAGGCTTCTGCCAACTTCCCACTCTCAGATTCGTCTGTGGCGCCCGTTGGGCCCAGAGCGGGCACTGTTAGCTTCCCTATGAATGGGTATGAACGTCGACCATGAGGCTTGAGGGTGGATGCAACTTGCCTGGAATTCGCCAAAGTAGAAAGCCGGACTTCCCGTCGGCGTCAACAATCAATAGCAAGCACGGCCAAAGAGTCCCTGTTGCATTCTTTTCACTTAAAGCCCATTGCGTGCTGTTCGCAACAACTTGATCCAAACTTCCTCACCAAGCCCGCACTTCCTAGACAGCATTTGCGCTTCCAGCCCTTGCAAATCCCGACTTTAAATCAATCCTTTCAGTCAGGTGCATAGCCGTCGCACCACGACCTGAATAATCTCCATTCCCTTGGCGTGCGAAGGGCTGGGGTTCGGATCAGCAGAGTGGAAGACGTGAGATGGTGGGCCAGTCGTCATCGGGGGGCATTATTCTGATTTCGTACAGAGCAGCAAATACACCGCGCCCTGCGCTGGGTGCAGATGCAGTGGCGCACCCGCAGACGCAGCAAGATGCCCGTGATAGAGGTGAGTGCTTTGTCCATGCTCTTTGGCGACATGGCAGGTTGTTGTTGCCCCCGAAACCTGGACATGCTTCTTCGTGTGCTGCGCTTGAGATGCGGCGTCATACCCCCGGCAGTGCGTCATACCTCGCCAAGCGCACCCGTCGAAGATTGCACGCCCAGTCGTCGCCGCTCCTTCACCTCTTTCGTCCGTCGTCACTTCCTCGCTTTGTAGAGCACTGCTGCCATACCACACTCCTCACTCCTCCCAGCAGCTCCTCACACAACCTCCCCCCCCCCATCTTGCATCCTCTTGCCCCAGCACTCTTTCATCTCTCTCTTTGCATTCTCCTCCTTTGGCCTGCACCCGCTGAACCATGGCCGCCATACAGAATTTCAAGAACTTCCTACGTCATGGGAAGCAGGCCCGCGCCAATGCTCCTACAGGCGACCCGACTACCAACGTTTCCAACGTCCACGCACAGCAGCAACGCTACAACAACTACTCGCCCGATCACCACTTCGCCCACAGCGACCCCAACGTCTTGGAGCACAAGCCCCTGCAGGCGCCGGATGCTGGCCATGCCGGCTACTCTGCCGCTGTCGTCGACAACAAAAACATAGCTGCACAAGCAGGGCACGCAGCTGCCGGCGCCGTGGATCAACACCAGAAGGCGCAAGCACAGAAGCAAGCCGGGACTGTAGACAGGAAGCAAGATTACGATCCCACCGTCCTTGAGCGGATCGTGGCCGAGGAACGCGAGAGCAAAGGCAAGCTGCCAAGGTACCCCGGACTCGAGCGATGGACGCTAGTCGAAAAGATGGGCGACGGCGCTTTCAGCAACGTATATCGCGCCAGAGACACCCAGAAGCAGTACCCAGAGGTTGCCATTAAGGTTGTCAGGAAGTTTGAAATGAACTCGAGTCAGGTGAGTAACCATTCCGGAGGCATTTTCAACCCATTTCCCATTTCCCCTTTCGTTCTGTCTACACTCCCCTTTCTCTCGCCGTCTACGTTGCTGGGGGTTTCTTCATGAGAGTTTGGCCAACAGAAGCCTGGTATAGGGCGATCAACATCTCCATCCGGACTTCAAGAAGGCGCCGAAAACAGTGGAGGTGCGACCAAATCCCAAAGCACAATGTTCTCCCCCTCGTCAAGAACATTGGCTTTGATTCCAGTCCTATCCTTGGAGGCGGCTCACTGACGTATTGACCCACAGAGAGCGAACATCCTGAAAGAAGTTCAGATCATGCGACAACTCGATCATCCCAACATCGTTAAACTTATCGACTTCTCCGAATCTCGACAATACTACTACATCGTTCTTGAACTTTGCCCCGGTGGCGAGCTTTTCCACCAGATCGTCCGCTTGACGTATTTCAGCGAAGACCTTTCCCGGCACGTCATTATTCAAGTTGCAAAAGCCCTAGAGTATTTGCATGAGGAAGCAGGAGTTGTGCACCGGTGGGTCTTGCGTCCTGGTCCACTTTAGGAAGTTCTTTTTATACTGACGTCATATGACCAGTGATATCAAACCAGAAAACCTTCTTTTCTATCCCACCCCATTCGTTCCTACACGGCATCCCAAGCCAAAAGGACCTGACGATGAGGATAAGGCTGATGAAGGCGAGTTCATCAAGGGCGTTGGTGCAGGTGGTATCGGCGTGATTAAGATCGCAGACTTTGGCTTATCAAAAGTAATTTGGGATAGCCAGACTATGACCCCTTGTGGTACAGTCGGTTACACAGCACCCGAAATCGTGAAGGACGAGCGGTATTCAAAGAGTGTCGATATGTGGGCAATGGGTTGTGTACTATACACACTTCTCTGCGGCTTTCCACCTTTCTACGATGAGAGCATTCAGACACTAACGGAGAAGGTTGCACGGGGTCAATACACGTTCTTATCGCCATGGTGGGATGATATCTCCAAGTCAGCGCAGGATCTAGTCTCGCACTTGCTTACGGTAGATCCCGAGAAACGATACGACATCAAGCAATTCCTCAACCATCCTTGGATCCGTGAGGCAGACGAATTGACGTATGCTGCTGCGGACGCTCCACCTCTCGCCACTCCTCTATACCAACGCCAAAAAGATTTCGATACTGGTAAGGCAGAGGCTCTCCAACAAAACTTTGCATACCTCGAATCCCCCGGCGCCAAACGCATGGACTTCCGATCACCAGGAGGTATGAATCTGCGTGAAGTCTTTGACGTCGGTTATGCTGTCCACCGTCAAGAAGAAGAGGGCAAGCGACGCAAGAATTTCAAGCAAGGCTACCGTGGTGCAAATGCCATGAACTCTCTCAATGCCCTCGATGAAGACGCCGAAGACGATGACGAAGTCTATGGTGAATCCATTCCTTATGACGCCAACCAGCAAAATCCGCCTGCCAAGTTACCAAAATCGCAGGCCTCGGATGTCAGTGCTATGGAGCAGAAGATGCGGAATACCACGCTCAGCGCCGCGGCTCAAGCAAGGCAACAGCAGCAGCCAAGACAGCAAGAGAGAGGCTATGGGCAACATAGTCCCGCAGTTGCGGCGGCGGCGAAGAAGCAAGTTAGAAATAAGGGGGCGTTTGAACTGAGTCTGGATAATGCAACCTTGCTTGGAAGGAGGGGAAAGAAGCAGCCTGAACCAAGTGGGTTGAGGGGACAGTTATCGGTTGGGGGGACGTAAGATTGTCTCTCCACCCTTCTAACACCTTTTGTCATTCTGCACATCTGTCTGCATCTTATTACCGCCCCACTAAGTTGCATGTCATCTACTTGGGTCCAGTGTCTGAATGGACATTCCGACGCTGATGGAACGATGAATGACAGACTTTTAAAATCAGGCCGATGGTTGCTTTTTCATCTTGAACATGGCGTTCAAACGGATCCCTTCACTCTTATCCTTTATTTTACATCTACACGACCAGCATTTGCGAGCAACGAGGCATATCTGTTTCTCACCTCTACTTTCCTGTCCTGTCCTTTCTACTCATACTACTTTGCTATTCCCTCATGTGGTCTCAGGTTCCGGTCGTATCGTACATTCCATATGGCTTTTCCTTCTTGATGGAGCCTGTTGGAGATTGGGTAGACGAGGCATTGCGTGGTATGCAACAGATAGAGAGATGTAGTGCGTATTTGAAGCATGCCATAGTTCAAAATCTCTTAAAAGCAACCGGGATGAGAGGTATGTGAGTTCTGAATGTGATTGTGTTGATGAGTAGAGCAAGAATTTTGTGTGATTGATATTGGCTACGCCCACAAGTTTAGTATGTATTCACGAGCATATGTGTACACATATGTTTTCATCCCGGCAGATAATAGTACAATACACAAGCTCCACACACACACACACACCCACACACATCTAGCCTTCTTCAATAGATCTGTTCTTCCTTAGTTGAGTTCAACAACATCCTGAAGCAGGACTCCTTTCGCGTACAGATTGTTTCTTGAGTCTTTGATTAATTCTATAAGTTATAAATAGGAAGTACTATAGTATTATTAAACTTAGAGAAATCGATTTGAGTAGACTAAGCTTAGTGAACTTGTTTCAATTTCAACCCTCGGGTATAAGTGCAGTCGAGGCAATGCCAACTTTATCAGATGCCATGTTGTGGGATGAAGCGCTGTCAGCTTAAGCTCGGTGTACTTCTGCATTGGGATGAGACGTCTGCATACATAGCATTACAAAAGCATTTTAGTACTACCTTAACTTCTAATTATATAGAAAATAGATTATATAAAAATATAATAAACTATATTAATAGAAAAAGACATGGGTGGACTGATCTCACGTAGCTCTTCCAGTTTTGCCCCTTCATCACAAGTTTACTCCCTACGAAGCGTTGTCACATTAGGCTTGGAATGCTAATACAAATTGACTTTGAGTCTCAAGATTCATATACTATTAAGTAAATTTCCTAGTCTGCATCTACACACTGATCATCTTTCCAGTCCTTTAAATTCTCATGCACCGACAAATAGAATATTCAGCGTATCAAAGAGGTACCAGCATCGAGGAAAGTGAATGAAAGAGCAAGTATAACCCACATCGAACGTATAGGAAGAGGAAAAGACCACACCAGCCATCCTTCTAATAGTATATCCACAACACCTCTTCTTTCCTGGAAAAAGCGAAGCGGAAAGCTCTTGTAAAGAAGCCCGCTCCCGAAAAAACGCCAAACCTATGCGTACCCAATGCAATCAATCTTTTTCTATCGAGCCTGTAAGTATCTCTACCTTTTCGGCACAACCCCCTCCGCCGCCCTCGTAGCAGCCGTGTCCTTGACGGCACCTACCGCCAAACCTGTCGGTGACTGCGCGCCTCCATTCACCATCGTTGGGGCCGGGGTCGGCGCCCTACTCGGGACCTGACTTGGTACTTGACTCCGGTTATGTGCCATATGGGCCCTGACCAAATGCCCAGCCGCAAGAGCTGCATTGAGTGAAAGTTCACCAGCGAGGACAGCAGCGGCGATAACACGTGCAAGTAGACGAGCATTGTCGCCTGGCGAGGTAGGGTGGGCCCCTCGCACGCCTAAGAGATCGAGCATGGCGGATTGCGGTTCAAGGATCGTGCCGCCACCGATTGTGCCGACTTCTATGCTGGGCATGGAGACGGAAATTTGGAGGTTGCCGTTTAGACTGGAGGACGGGGTCAGTTAGGAGTTCTAGCAGAGGCAAGGAGGAAGGGAAACAGGGGCGAATGAGTAGAGACTCACTTCTTCATGATAGTAATGCAGTTGGAGGATTCAACAACCTGCGCAGGATCCTGGCCTGTAGCCAAGAACACTGCCGCGACAATATTCGAAGCGTGGGCATTGAAGCCCCCCAAACTGCCTGCCATGGCACTTCCGATCAAGTTCTTGCTGATGTTCAACTCGACCAAGTCGTCGACGGTGCATTTCAGGACGCTCTTGACGATGGCGCCGGGAATAACGGCTTCGGCCACGACGCCCTTTCCACGTCCGTCAATCCAGTTGATGGCAGCTGCCTTCTTATCCGTGCAGTAGTTGCCGGAGACGGAGATGACGTTCATATCGTCGAAGCCTGCGTCGTTGGCCATGACGTTCAAGGCGTGTTCGACCCCCTTGGAAATCATATTCATGCCCATGGCGTCGCCCGTGGTAGTCTTGAACCGAATGTAGAGATTCGTCCCTGCGATGGCAGTCTTCATGGACTGAAGACGAGCAAAGCGGGAAGTAGAGTTGAAGGCGTTCTTCATGGTCCGTTGGCCGTCTTCCGAATCGAGCCAGAGCTTCGCGGCGCCGGCTCTAGTAAGGCTCTCAAATCCAACGCAAGGTCCTCGAGTCATGCCATCGCCGGTCAAGACGGTGACAGCACCGCCGCCGGCATTGATAGCTTTGCAGCCTCGACTTGTGCTAGCGACCAGGACACCTTCGGTGGTGGCCATTGGAAGGAAGTAGTTTTGTCCGTCGACCATCAATGGACCAGCGACGCCAAGAGGGAGAGGGAGATAGCCAATGACGTTCTCGCAGCAAGCTCCATGGACAAGATCATAATTGTAGTACTCGTACGGTAGCTTGGATTTCTCGAGTAGTGTTGATGTTTCTCTAGTTGCGTGAGTACGTGACACGACAGCGCGGCGGATCTTGACGGCCCTCGTTTTATCTCCCAAAGTTTTCTCCAATGCGTAACCTGGAATCTTGCCTTTCATAGAGAGTTCGATTAGCTCGGCGTCAGTAAGCTCAGGGGCTCTCTTCTCCTTCAGGAGCGCTTCGCAAATCTCCGCTGGCCGCATAGATTTTTGTTCCTCTTCGGTGAATTGAGGTACAACTCTAGACTCTGGCGATGGTGTGGGTCTCTGCTCAGGCCGCTGCGGTGGTTCAATCTGGGTGAGCGGACGTATGGTCTCTCCCAGACGCCTTGCTTGATCTTCCGGTCTGGGGGTGGCAGGCGGAGTAACAAGAGACATTTTTTGTGTAGGCGGAGCTCCTTCCTGGATTTCTTCCGCCTTTGGAGGGTCTAGAGCCTTGTGTGGTTCCTTAATCGTCCATCGAGCAGCATTGAACAGATAGCCATTGAAGACTAAACTCACTGCCAGCGCAACAATTATCCATTTGCTCAGCACAGGATCTTCCAAGCTTTTCAAAACGCCGTCCACCACACGTCCACCCATGGAGCTGTTGGTTCGATCTGAGTCTTCACCACCCACTACCGGCGGTTTCGCATAGTGAACTGATGGGTACTCCAGCTCATACTTGATGGGTGGTAGAACCGTGACAGTGGTCGAGATCATCGTCGCCTTCGCAGCTTCAAAGATAGAGTCCAGTCCGCTTGCGGCAACCTTGAACGGATCCATTGGAGGAGTGGCCATACCCGAGATTTTAGACACCGCAGGATGCCTTCCAACGCCAAATCGGATCGTGGCGACGTTGAAAACATTGACAAGGATGAAACCAGCGACCATCAAAACTTTGAACTTCGGGATTGTGATCTTCTTTCCAAATATGGTGGTCCCGGACTTCTTCTTATCGACCTCGGAGTCGACATTAGGCCAGTCGTTGTTTGAGGCTACACTTTCAGCAACTGACTGGCTAAGTCCATCATCTTCCAGTGCTCTCCTGAGCGTCACATGGCGCTTGATACGGTTAATCTCCAACTTGATCGTGAGTATTGACGTAAAGAAGGTAAGAAGCAGTATAGCATCAAAAAGGAGAATCCAGGCTGCCAAGAAGCAGAATTGTCGGAGACCTCCCTGAACACCTGACATTGCTCCCGCAACGAGAATCAGGATTTCAATGAAGTAGTCTCTCACAATTTCAAAGCCAACGCCCTTGATCGCGGATTGAACGGCATTCTGAATAGTCAGTGGTTCCGCTCGGTTTACATCGCGCCGGGCATCTAAAGAAGCAGAAAGGACAGCCTTGGTGAGGATAATGGGCTTCTCAAATCCGATAGTTACCACCAAAAATGGTAGACCTTCGGAAAGAAGAACCATGTTGATGGGTACTCCAAGCCACAGCGTGACCAAAAGAGCGAAAAGGAACGCGAAAGCTGATTGGAAGAGTACTGTCGCTGCAAGCCAGAAGTTGGATCCGAGCCTTCGCATGGAAAGGAAAAGAGAGACAAAGGTTAGATGCATTGACAGGTACCCCATGACCATAATGACAATGTCAAGCGATTCTGCATTCTAGTGCGTCAATGTTAGCAATGTACTGTTCCCCAGCCTATCGAAAAAAACATACTTTTAGAAGGTCTACAAAGGTAGTCCAGGAATCCCGGGCCCAGTTCCGAAGTCCACCAGGGCCGCCTGCGCTCTTGACTGCCTTCATTATCCATTTCTTCTCTTCCCGAGTCTCTTCGTTTTCCGTGCCTTGCGATTCTGTACCATCTTCAGGCGGAGGGATCTCCTGGATAGCTGCAAGAAATTCGGGAGCCTCCACATAGAGAAGGGAGAAAGCTAGGGTAGTATCGGGGGAGATTGTTGAAAATGAATTCGATGAACTAGGTAGTAGTTCCGCCGAGGAATTTCCTGGAATGACCACGTCTTGTCCATGAGGTACAGTCTGTGCCGGGTTGAGGGTGCTTGCGTCGGGAAAGACCAAAGTCAGGAGGGCGAGGTCCCGAGTCGTCTTCTAAGTGTGATTAGAAGCAAGAAACCCTTTGATTTAGAGCTCAGCCATACCTTCTCGACTTTCGTCTGAGTGTTGAATTCTTCGACCTCCCACTTCCAGCTTGTTTCCTCCCCAACTCTTAATCTCTTGCTTCCTACTACCAACTCATTGAAATCCACTTTTCCGCTGCTTTTCTCGAGAGAACGATCGAAAAGGCCTTGGTCAAGCACACCTAAGTAGGACGTGCTAGCTAGCACAGCGAGCGTGACAATCGTATGGATAGGATGCTTGCATGCCGTCTTCGAGATTGAGAGGAGATGGGGAGCGAGTTGCCGATCATACCAGCCCGGCCTGGCGGCTTTCTCACCACCTACATTCTGCCACCGTGAGGGCAAAAGTGAAGACCCGAGCATTATGATTGTGTTGTTGCGCTTTCCAGTCCGACGTTCCACTGTTCAACGGAAGTTCATAGGCGTACGCGGTCGAGTGGCTGTGCCACGATTCCAGAAACGTGGATCTTAAGACCGAATTGAGGTGATGTGTACGAGTTACCGGAACCTGGAGGAGATGTTGATCAGTAAATGACTTTTTGGTGCTCGGCGCATGGCACTCGGACTTACTATATTATGCTTAGCTGACGAGGTGTTGAAGTCCGTCGCCCAAAAGAGTGAACAGGGTCACGGAGGTCCGAGGGGCGGAGCGTGGCAGGGCAATTGGTGGCACGGAGACAGCTGAGTTTGCGGAAAGAAACTGGGGAACTGTTGCGGTTAAGAAATAGGGTTGAAGTGGAGGCAGGATGCCTTTCTACTCGGCGGAGATCAAGCGTCCATGATGCCGGCCTTGTCATGTATGGTGCGTGCGCCGTTCAAGAAATATTTCGTCCATCAACCTTCTGCCAAGCGTTCAGTCTCACCGCTTTATTATCTCACCATCCACACGGGGGCTTTCGGGCTCACGATACAAAGAACAAGAGAGCGCATGTGCACCCGCTTCCTATTGTTCTCTCCCCGCGAGACCCAGAGTGGCTCAATTGCAGGTGCCGAGGGACGTGTGGCCATGGTACCCGCAAACCTGGAGGCAAAAACTAGAATATGTCCCGCCGTCAGCCAGCGGATCTCAATCTCCTGCCGTTGAACTTGCGCCACCGACGCCACAGCGGGCATGCGCTCTAGTTCAGTTACTTTGCATTTATCGGCCGAGAGACGCATTTCAACGGCGCGTGAGGTATTCTCTCACCCGGATAAGGTTATCGATCGGTAGCTTATGAGTACCTTATATCATCCAAATGATATATCGTGTTGTTGTCGGAGAGCGACATCGCAGTTGCTGTCCTTCGTGGATCGCCAGGAGACGAATCGTCGACAACCAAGGACCTGCCGACCTTGCAGTAGGTCTGGGGATCCACACGGGCTGCTGCATCTTAGCTTCACAAAACGAGATTTTGTCCCGAGGAAACGCAACCGCAAGTTGAACCATTATTCTATTATAAATCCTCCGAAGCAAAATATGAACGTCTATCCCTATCTATCGACGACAATACCTAGCTGTACTCCTCTAATGAGGTGATGCGACAAAACAAGATTGCGACCACATCTATCCCCTGGATTTTACCCAGTCTACTTCCCTTGGTGAGAGTGCACTGCTAACGCTCTCTTCAATAATTACCTTCCAAAATCAATTTCCACCGCTCCAGGCTGCGTTTCAGCGACTTTTACCGCCATAGGAACATCATTATTGGTGATCTTTTTGACGAATTCCATGTCCGGGTCGTAAAGCATGATATGAAAGTGTTCGACTGCATGGATGGATTTCAGGGACGGCCAGTTCCTGAACCAGATAACCTAGGGACAGTCAGCAAAGCTCCAAGGACCCAAAAGCTCAGGACCAACGTGATCAGGGTTGGCTCGAGAGCGAAAAGTATTGTTGACATAGTCGTCAATCGCTCTGCGTGCTTCTCTTGTTAGGTCATCGGTCTCCGGATCATCTTCGAGGTCAAACTTGGTCCAGATAACAAGATGAATGATTTTGTCGTTGACTCCGTATGGCCAGTCATTGTAAAGTACTTTCGTATCCTCTGCGTGAAGGTCAGTTCAGAATTTGGTAGGAAGCCTGGATCCTGGAAAGGCAGCACCTGGATATTGGAAAGGTGCTCCTTTAGGCTTTTTGATTTTCCAATGGAGCCGCTCATTGACGATGAAATTCATGATGGAGCCATAGTCTTTGGCGAGCTGATAAGTGTATTGTCGATATTTCCGTAAGTCTGAAGGAACACGGTGAAACAGATCGATGCGATTGATCCCTGATGAGATTAGAAACCAGCTGAGATGTCCAAGTTATTGAGTGTTACTGATAAGCTCCTTGACTTCTGTCCAAGTCATACATTGATAGTCAGCATCTGGGGTGCCAATGATTCTGCGGTCCTTCTCTCCGCATTCAAGAAGAAAGTCTGGACATTCTGCAGGCCTCTGGTCGCGAGGAACGTTGACCAACCAGAAGGGAAGCGGTTCTTCGTGGGGCATCGTGAATGTTTCAAAACATGGAGGAATACAAGTTTCGTGGTTGATATTGCAAGGGTGAGGCAATACCAGGAGGTACCTGGGGACTTGAAGATTGGAGGCGAGGAAGCTGAGATGTCAGTGCAGGCGGACGTGAGTGGGTCGGCCAAAGGTGGCGAAAGCAGCCTCTCCTATTCATTGCTGCAATTCTCCACTGTTGCGCATGCTGCATTCTCACCGCACAATACCCACAAGAGTCGGTCTGGTCGAGGCTGTACTCAGCTTTTGTACGTCGGCGTTGCTAGTGTCACGTTATCGAGCCCCTGTATCGCATCAAGCAATCAGTCCATCTCTTGTTGGGTGTCGCAGCAAATTTCGGCGAGCAGACAAGCCACTACCCTTGCAACCTTGTAAGACGCACAACGCTCGGGGTCTGATGCAGCCTCTTCCGGACGGCGAGATATGAACCAGGCCGACTATTGGAGCGCTTACGAAATGAAGCACCGCCAAGCTGGCAGACACGCAGACAACCCTCGTGCGTGTGAGGCTCGGTGTTTCCCCCCCATAAACAATTTAGATGAACCGTTAAATGATGTACTCCTAGACTGGCTCCTTGGGCTGGGGTTTGATAGGAGAAGGCGAGGGTAAGTCGACGGACAACATGTTGCTTGCAGCCGCACTTCTATCTCCAGTCGCGCTGTTTCTCTTTCCTATCTGTCACTGCTCGTCCATTCTTCGAGCTTGAGGAAGGCGCTTTGAAGGGCTGCTGTCTAGCGTTATCTCTACACTCGTTTCTTATCGTCTTCTTCTCGTGCGCATCACTCGTTTTGGCACCAGATTCGTCGTTCATTCCTCGTGCTTTCTAAATCCTGTTATCACGAATCCGAACCCTCCACGCGGTAGCATTCCGTTCACGACGATACCAATCATTACGGACTCTGGCTTAGAGAGCCTCATCAAACCGTACCATCACGACGACACATCATCCATTCCAGGCTTCTCATCCACCTGACCAAGAACCACACCCCTTGAGACTAAAGCCACAAGTCTTAACTTCGCGATCGTCCATTCCCTGCCTCAATCGTGGACCTGTCAGTCGAAAAGACTGCCATCACAACATTACGATCATCGAAGAACGACCTGTGGACGCTCACAATAAAGCCTATCTCCATTCTATTACCCAAAGTCGATATCAAACTACGTCCTTACCACTTCTATCGCCATGGCCGTTGTTCGCGATCCCGCCTTCTGGCGCCGCTTTTCCTTGGCTGTTCACCTAGATGAAGAGGCACAGAGACCTGAGTTGAAGCACTCGTACGTCATATCCATTCCACAGCCTCGCTCTCCGCCGTGCATTCCTCCATTTCATAGATTACTTCATCCCACCTCAATGTCACCTCCCGTAGCTCTCTACTACTTTGCTTGAACTAACACTCCCTCCAGAGACTCCTGGCTTGCTCGCGAGAGGAAGAAAGATTCTCGCCGCACCTGCATCTGCTGGATCTTCTGGCTCTGTTTCGCCGGTCTCGTGGCCGGCGTCGTCATCGTCGTTCTATTCCTCAAAGCGAGAGGCATCATACACTAAGCCACGAGCACTGCCCCTAAGAGGAAGAAAAGAAGGGTTACCCGGAGTAATTAGAGGATAATGGGGGAACGGAAAAGTGAAATGAGAGACGAAGCCAACACCAAAAGAGAAGTCGAATGTGGATATGCCGTTTACGGGTTGAGGTGTTAGGAGACATGCTGGAACAATACGATGTTCCACGGAGTTTGCTGCGTTTTGGGAGGCTGTCCAAAACTTGACATTTTGCTTATGATACCATGAATCAGTATTCGATTCTCCATAGATACCTAACATATCACTTACCTTATACCCATCACAAATACTAAAATAGAATTATAACAAATAGGAGCTTGGTCTGACATTAATTCAAAGTTATGGATTAGGACACTGTAGCCTTTCTCTCGATTGATATGCTATGTAGACACAAGTGAGACTACCTATCCATTTGCCGTGCTTTTTACCACCAACGCCGTCCTTTGCACGATGCAAGCTAAAAAGTAAGAGGTATGAACATTGAGAAAGGAGATGGGGATGAATGGGAGCATGAGCATCATGTTAAGAGTCCA
Source organism: Hysterium pulicare CBS 123377 (assembly GCA_000467715.1). NCBI lineage: Eukaryota > Fungi > Ascomycota > Dothideomycetes > Hysteriales > Hysteriaceae > Hysterium > Hysterium pulicare. Next base: position 79,104 of record AJFK01000576.1, read on the forward strand.
TCGTCGAGAGGAAAAAGCCAGAAGTACCTAGTTCTTCGCAAAAGAAATTCCACAACCCAACCTTGTTAAATCTCCAATCACTCGCGGCCACATCCTCTAGACCAGAGTTTGGGATTACTTAGGTTCGGGTTTCATGCGCAATGCAAGTGAAGAATCGGATGTGAGGTCGTTGACAGAGGGAAATTTCGGGGGTGGTGTATCTTCCCGATCGCGGGAATTGGGGAAAGGTGTAGGACAATAGTCTAGAGGGAGAGGGCGTTTGGTATCCTCTTGTTTGATGTCGGGCGAGCAAGAGCGATCTCGTCGATAGCTATCTATCCGCCCACGGCGATCAGATTCTATCCGCATGGCACTAGAGCGCGGAATCCTATGGCCAGGATTAGATTAGATAGAACAAGAGCCTGGAGACAACTGGGAAACAGGTAACAAAAAAGAGGAAACAAAGGAAGTGTGCGAATTCTAGTAATACAAGTCGCAGTCGCTGAGCCAAATTAATACCTCTTCCGCGTAGGCTCCGGACTGGGACTCCTAGACACACTCCTTGGATCCCTACCCCTCTCCTTCAACCACTTCCTCGTCGACATATCAAGGTCTCGCTCCAGCTCGGGAGTTGGTTCCTTCCTGTGTATAAAGTTGCAGAAGCCACCACGGACGCAGCCTTCGCCACTATTCAGGCGACAACAGGCTTCGCGGAAATCGGTGACGGGGGAGAGTTCGCAGTAGATGGGGCGCGCGGCGTACCATCGCGAGTTGAGGGCGTCGCAGGCAGCTTGGGCATCTTCTTCGTACTTGAAGCGGACGTAGACGTTGCCGATGAGGTCTAAGTACCACCCAATTAGCTTCTAACTCTTCCTATCTATCTGGGAGGGCCGGTAAAACTTACGATCATTGTTATTATCGCACACCACGACTTCTTCAACCAGTCCGTATTGACACAGTTCACTCCATATATCCTCATAGAAAGCATCGAAGTGATTCTGGAGCTGGCTCGGGTTCATCTTGTTCTTGGGGTCGAAAGCTGGATTCTGGTAGAGGTTGGGTAGAAGGACCGTTTGTGAGTATGAGGGCTTGACGTGTTTTCGCGAGCAGCGGTCACCATGTCGGCATGCACCGATTTTGTAGTAGAAACTGCAGTTGACCTGAGGGTCTGATAGTTAGCTTAATCTTTTGAAGGGCACAAAAAGGGATCAGTTACCTTGTCTTGTTCTGTTCCGAAGATAGACGCGAGATAATTTGCCATGATGAAGAAACAGTCTCTAGTGAGACGCTCAAAACCAAGGACAATTGGATGTTGTAGCTTGGAGGGTGAAGTGGCGCTGGGGTTGCGAAGAAATACTTGACGGCGAAGTTCACGATGCCGAGGATTTGAGGATGACAAACTCGCCAAGACACGTGCCAAGAGAAATTCCAGCTCCGTTACTCAGACCCCACAACCGCGACTTGTGATGGCACTCGGCATCATTGTTAGGCAAACCATCTTGGTGACTCAAGCACGAAGTAGATGTTGAAGAACTGACTGGATAGCATACTATTTGTGTATGCCACCGCCTGATGGATCCTGAGCTAAACCGCTTTCGGGTCGCTGCCTGCACAGCCTTTGGCCGATATAAGTAGGACTTAGGCCATCCATTGACATCCAACAAATCCAGAGTTGTCTCATTCAATCACACTGGCTTCTTTCTTTTTGCTGAATTGTATTGATCATTTCTCCCTGCATATACCAAGAATATTCTATTACCTTCTGCTTCCTCCATCACTAAATCTGTTGTAAAGATAGCGAGGATGTCGCAAGGAGATCGGAGGCTAAGCCTCGACAATCTCTCTGATGGGGAGACCGTCCATCAAGTACATTGCTCTTCTTACTTCTAGCAGCTGTAATTGCTGATTACAGTCGCAGCGTTGTGTGCTCATTTCCGGAAAATGTGCTTCTTTTGACAACGGAGAAGATTTCCTTTCAATATCAACGTTAGCCGCTTATGATTCTGAAACTTTTCCTATCCAGAACTGGCCTATTGCTCAAGGCCTATTCAAGGCCCTCGCCATCCTCTCCCCCGGTCCAAATAAACTTGTCCTGACTCACTATCACGATGGTGACCGCCAATGCTCCGCGGAAGTCAACATTTCATACATACCCTTACTTCAATATCCGCCTCTACATCTCGCCATCTTGGTCGCCAAGGACTCACCTTTACTGATCGACTGTCCGCCATATAAAAGAGGAGGTTTTTCTTCGGCTCACGCTGACTTGGACGCCGCCATAGCGAAATTTCGCATGTCTGCTTACATGTGGCAAGCCATGACCGCAGAAGACATGCGTTCCAAAGGCCTCGGAAGACGCTCTTTTCGGTTGGATGAAGTGTGGGGAGAAGATACTCTAAGTCGGGAGTTCCTCAATGCTCGATTTGATGATTCTTTAGAAAGCGAGAATGCAATGCGGTCAACGGCTAGGATTCATGTAATACGCATCTCGAAGACAACTGCAGAGATACGTGACGCACAACTAGCACAGCAGAATTCGAACGCCCGGCAAAAGACTCAGCTTTTCAATTATTTTCTAGACGCATTGAAAGAAGCCGGAGGTCCGTTTACTTCTTCAGCGCACCCCATTATTGCCGGTCTCATTCTAGATTCACACTATTCACCGAGCCAAGATCTAATCCTTGGCCATGCGGCGTTGGGCTGCCACAATCCTACCGGTATTTCTTTAGGCATGTTTGGAAGTCATCTCACATATTCCTGGCCACGATTTCTGGAAGAGATCCCAGCGTGTCTCACGGACACAAGATCGCCAGGCGACCGAGTCGGTAATGATAATGGCGAGTGCGGTACAATGTGGGAAGCATGTTCCATCGGCCAAGGGGCTCATATTCATGAAGTCGGCCATGCTTTCGGATCGCCACATCGTCCCGGTCTTATGGAACGCGGATATGCTCAAGACTGGCCTAAGAATTTCCTTCCAAAGACAGCATATTGTGCGCATAAGAAATCAGAGGGTGTTCTAGTGACAAATGACACACCTAACAATGCACGATGGAACCTTATCGACGCGCTGGCTTTCCACGTTATGCCTCACTTCAGACTCCCTACCGACCCGATGATGCCCGCAAATATTCGAAATGCCACTCCTACGATACAGGTCTCATACGACGGTGACGATGATCTTCGCATGACTCTAGAAGTGGACTGTCCTGCCGGAATAGCCCGAGTCCAATTCGACAATGAAACAGAACAAAAACCTTCAGTGACCGAGCCCATGAAAATGCTCCGCTTCACAACTGAAGACCTCGAAACGCGCTTCGACCGAGCAGAACCACTGAAACTCCATCTTCTCGGCATGAATGGCAAAGAGAACACGATCTCTAACGTTTGGAAACTCCTTGCCAACACCACATTTATTCGCATTCCTGGCACAAACTTGAAGCTCTACAAACGCTCCATATATTCTGATCGGCTTGAGACTATGGGCGAGAACGAACAAGTGTGGGAATGGGCTCAGCTGTTGAAGGAGAGAGGGCCGGATGGGAGTTTGTACAGAGCAACGAAGATCGATATGAGAGTAGGATGTATATGGGATGGCGGAGTGGTATATTATGAGGATGGTCATAAGAGTCATTGGGGACCCATGAAGCTCTCTAACGGGAGGGAACATCACTTTGGTAGGCATTAATTTGCAAGGCTTTCTAATCCAATCGCACGCTAACAGGTTTAAGGTGGGCACGCGTCCCAAGTCATTGACCTTCCTCCAAATGTATCCATCAAAAAGATAGAAGTCAACCGTGGCCGCGGTCAGGGTGTCATGGACGGCATCCGCATGCACCTCGCAGACCGCGAAAGAACCGTCAAAGGCGAACTCAATGCTCGTGGTAACTCCAACGTTCTTAAACTTGAGCCAGGCCCTAATGAAGTGATTGTGGGGTTCTATGGCAAGAATGAGTATGAGCGAAATTTCTCGGGTGTGCTGGAGTTTGGGATAATCACTGCGCCGAAGGATGTGGGGATTGAAGGATTGCCGGAGAAGGTGTTTGATTTACCAGAATTGAGGAATACGGATGGGGGAGTTAGGCAGGTGAGCGACCATACCAAGTGACCGAATGGGAGTGCAATGAAAGAAGGTTGCTAACGATAACGACTCGGTAGTAGGGCGAAACTTATCATACGACCAATTCTGAGAGTGACGAAGAATACAACGACGAAGAAGAAGATGATGATGATAAAGATTTCGAAGGCGATGAGTTACCGAATCCTTCAACAATTTGAGATAATTAGTTTGGTAATCCATATAACCCTCGATAAAGATATGGCTCCAAAAAAAGATAACATTCAAACAAAAAGTCAAAACCCAATTTCAACTGACTAAAGGGAAACCACAACTTTCTTCGCCGAAACACCCTTCCTCTGGAAGTCCAGCGCCTCCTGAATATACTCCAGCCCCTTCCCTACAACATGCGGCTCAGGCGCCGCAACGAATGTCCCCATCGCAAGTGCTTCAGGGAGATAGTCCTCATAAACCGCCTTCCCCAACCCATTAAACCCAAGCGTATTCCCAAAGATAAAACCCGACCTGATCCCTCTCACCTTACACTGAACCCAATGTTTGACCATCCAGCTCATGTACGTGTACACCGTTTTCAATACCACAAATCTCTTCGGAACCGGATCCGGATTAGGATATGTAGCCATAGAGAGAACTTTATCGCCCTCACAATTCGCTAGAACGTCCATACAGGCGTCTGCGGCACCGGGGCCAATCGATATCGCGCCGCCTATAGCCTTACCCTTGAACGCCGCGATGATGTCGTTAACGACGGTTTTGCTATTGTAGTCGAAGGCCTGGCTGGCACCGAGCTTCTTGACGAGTGAGAAGTTTCGTGGGGAGCAGGTTGTTATGATCTCGTAGCCGGATGCTCGGGCAAGTTGAATGGCGTTGCAGCCGACGCTGGTCGACCCTCCCCAAATGAGTAGGGTCTTGCCGGTGAGTTTGGGGCCTAGAGATGGGTATGGGAGAGCGAGTTGGTCTTTTTCGAAGAGGCCACAGGCCGCGGTGGAAAGACAAAGAGGAATAACAGAAGCTTCCTCATAGGACAGTGTCTGGGGGATCGGAGCCGCCATATGCCCCAACAACACCGTGTACATCTGAAACCCTCCCTCGGCGCTACTATTCCTCTTCTCACCCATACCCATCGCGTGACCCAGGACTCGATCCCCAACCTTGAACCTGGTGATGCCTTTGCCTACTTCTACCACTTTCCCCGCTATATCGGTGCCCATTACGAAGGGGTATTTGATCCAACCGAACATAAAGTCACCCATATCAGATTGGCCTTTTATCCATTCGATAGGATTTATGGCAACAGCGTGATTTTTGACAACTATCTCATTTTCCTTCGGAGAGGTGTAAGGGGCCGGACCAACTTCTATGGGATGCCCCTTTGCAGCGGTCATGTAGGCTGCGGTGTTGGTGGGTTGTTTGTCCATTTCCGAGAAAAAGTAAGAGCGGAACTGGGATTGAGATAGAGAACTGAATCTAAGAAGACGAATATTCTTTGAGAGAAAAAGCTGAATCGACTGAATGCTGGAATGGGTATCTTGTAGTATGACTTCCCTTAGATGGAAGCATCGAAGGTTTTATATACTCGATTGGCGAACCCACCATAGGCCTATATTTCGTCAAGAATTCCTCCATATCGGTCTTACGGCCAGTCTGGGGGAATCGCCCACACAAAGAATTGTATGAATGTCCTCTTGAAGGCGGACACTATGGACGGCGGAATGTTACTTCGCCTTCTTGAAGCGACTTCTGATTGGTTTAGATAGTAAACGTGACCGGGACAATGGCGGGCCGACCTCGACATCGGCAAGTCGGCGTTGGAACCGGGGGAATAAATGTCTGATCTGCTACACTTCTCGCAAGCATCGGATGTCAATTCAGCTTCTAACTAACTGTACTATATCTGACGACATTTTGCGCTACTTAGTCGCTTTCGCCATCATTCAAAACTACGCCACGCTTTCAGACAGGCTTAAATAGGGGACTTTGCTTTCATCCTTTTGTCTATTCCGAGTAATTTGCGTGGCTTGATCGTAATACGGCTACTACACGTTCCCTAGATATCTCTCTCATGTCTAAGCAGCTCGAAAGGATGTGATGGTATCGACTTTTGACAAAAACATATGAAGATACGGAACTCATTATGGCTACGTCTATGGAGACAGGGTACCTGATAAATCCATACAGGTGTCTCAAATCCAATGGCTTCATATTCTGCACATCCAATCCAGCCTCCATCTATGGTCTACAACTTCTCCTTTGGCCCTGCTAAAATCTCTTCCCTCCTAGCAACATCCACATCCCTCGGTCCCTCCTTCTTGAATCTGGTCGTAACAACCCACTCTTTGATCCCCCTCCTCCCCTGCCCCATTGCCTCAACCTCTCGCCCCGGTTTATCCAACTTCAATACACTGAAATTACTCCCCTTATCCTGCCCGTAATGCCCAGCTATCACAACCGGCGATATGCAGGCTTCGGCGAAAGAGACTTCTTCTTCGCCTTCATACGTCCGCTTGCTTTCGATGAATTGGAATAGAGCGTCCCGCTCGGCTTGAAGCGCAGAGGGCGAGGGAATAGGGGAAGAGGGAGAGGTTACTGTGGGCGAGAGATACGGAGCCAGGAGTGCGAGAAGGAAGAATTGGGGCGGAAAGAGGATTATGCGATTTGAGCGTGCTAGGGAGAGCCATTTATTTGGAGGCAAGAAGCGGGCAGCTGTATGCTCGATTCCACCGTCCGGAGTTGGGTTTGGAATAACGATCTCATCTTCTTCAAGGTTCGCAGCTGGAGGTGGAGACTGCGAAGTCGTGGCGGAAGAGAGGATATCTTTGTGGGAGGAATTCGAGGAGGAGGCGGAGAGGGGTAGGAAGTAGAGGTACATTTGGGCGGAGAAGCGTTTAGGGACATTTGGAGGTGTGATCCAACGCGTGAAGGGGATTAGGCCATCTACTCACTCATCAGCATCAAATCCTCACAGACAATCTGGGCTTCGACGACGCCGTTTTATCGCTCCAAACCCAGGGACAAACTTACCAATATCAGCCTCGCATCCCCACCTCTCCAAAAGTTCTCCAAAACCCACCTTTCCCCCATGAACCGCCTTCCTCCCCTCTTCCCTCTCCTCATCGCTCACCTCCGTAAATAATTTCCCCGTCATCTTGCTTTTCGCCAGAAGTATCCCACTCTCTTCAAAGGTTTCCCTTACCGCCGCTATCCTGTACGCTTTCCCATCCTGATGCCGAAGCGGGGAGTCTGGAGCTGGAATTTCGCCATCGTGCTCAGATGATAAGGCGCCACCAGGGAAGACATGCGCGGACGCGAAGGCGGAGGAGGTGCGGACGCGGTGGAGGAGTAAGATTTGGTTGATGGGAGAGATGAGGAGGACACTGAGTGGTCATGTTAGCGCAGGGGAAGGGCGATGGAATGCTGGAGGAGAGGGACCTGGAGCTTGGTTTTGGAGCCGGAGGAGTCTTGGGGGGGTTTTTGAGCGGTGTATGATCCGCGGCGGTACTCATGACTGGCTGATCGGAATAGCTGCGTCGAGATCTTGCACGTAATAATGTATTCGGCCTTGTAGCTGACCGATGTCGCCCAGGGCACTGTCGCTGAAATGAGAAAAGGGAACTACATCTATAGGCACTACGGATTTCCAATTGTGCAGGAGTTAAGAGGATATATACATGAGAGATGGGCGAAGGTGGCATGGTAAGCCAGCTTACGGCAGACCAATGCCTCGTGGACAGCCATCACGGTGGTGTTCTGAAGGTTCAAAGGGCAGCGCGGGGAGGTCCCAGAAAGATGCCGAGGTTGGAATACGACATCCATCTCGGTGACACAGCGGACCAGAGTCAACGTTCTCGGAAACCAGGGTCCATTCATAGAAGATTTCGCGAACGTATAGAAGTACATGGTAATATTTGTGATATCATTGCTTTTATACGGCTTGCACTCATACTATATAGCGACAAGCTATGCCCGTGATCCAATACAACAAGTCAAGACATGATAAACCACCAACGCCGCCGTGACATGCAGGACCCGTTTAAGAATAGAGCTTCTTGTCAAAGCTGTGTAGGCCATGAACATTACCTTCGGCCTGGGCACTTACAGTCCTCAACTCGAACCTCACCGTGCCGTTGAGGACATCGCGGTGCAACTCCATGAGGCTCTTTACGCCGATGTCTTGAAGAGAATGTTGCACACCAGCCATGAGGTATGGAACGAACCTGGTGATGGATCCCCGGTCAAGGACAGATCCGGAGACACCCTGAGCGACCAGCAGACGATCTCCTTCTGAGAAATATCGTGCTGTACCAGCATTGCTGGCCTTTGCGTTCTTACTGCCAGCCCCGGCTTTCTTATCCTCCATGGCATCAATACTACCCATACCTCGGTAGGCCTTTACGAGTTGGCCTTCTCGACTGACATAATACTGTCCTGGAGATTCGGTGGTTCCTGCAAGCAAGCCTCCCATCATTACGGTAGTCGCACCCAAGGCCAGACCCTTTACGATATGGCCGACGTTTTGAATGCCACCGTCTGCGATACAAGGTACTCCAAATCGCTTTGCGAATGAAGTTACATTGTACACAGAGGCAGCTTGTGGCCTGCCCACGGCCATGACTTCTTGGGTTATGCAGGCACTGCCGCTGCCCATGCCTATTCGCAGACCGTCAACTCCAGCAGCAATAAGGCCAGCGGCCTGCTCACGAGTGACGACGTTTCCGCCAATCACGTCGAGACCCGGGTATTTCTCCTTGACGAATTTGATCATCTCAATCTGGTACAAGCTATTTCCCTGACTGCTGTCGAGGACAACAATGTCAAGACCCGCGTCCACAAGCTTCTGAAGCCGGTCTTTGTCTTCAGGACGGGTACCGATAGCAGCAGCGGAAATCAGCTGCTTCGAATGGGGCAATTTAGAGGCAAGGGGATAATTAAGATTCTTCATTAGATCGGACCGTGAAAGGAGCGCAATAAGATTTCCTTGTTCATCAACAATCGGTAATTTACCCTTCTTCGACTTGCTCAAGATATCATTGGCCTCCTTCAAGGTGATGCCTTGGCGGGCGGTTACTAGGTCGGTAGACATAACAGCAGTGACGGGATCGTCGAGCTGGTCGTGAAATTGGATGTCGCGTGGTGTGATGATTCCGATGAGCTTTGATTTGAGTGTGCCATTTTCTATTTAAAATCACTTGTTAGCACTCCATGTCCAAGACGGTTGGCACGGAATATCAAAGACACAAGAAAGATAGTCAGACAGAAATCTCCTGAATTCCACAGCACGACGGAATCGTTGCGGATGAACGAAAGTTATAAAAGGGCAAAGAATTTTGATCATCATAACAGGATTCAAAAATTGATACAAAGATGTATCGAACGGGAGTTTACGTACCAGTGACAGGGAAGCCTCCAAATCCCCATTTCTCTTTAAGTGCTTTGGCTTCTGCAACAGTGGTCTTGGGCGAAATGACAACGGGATCGAGAATAAAGCCATTCTCGAATCGTTTGACCTTTCGCACCATCTCCGCTTGATCATCTGCGGAGCAGTTGTGATGTATGACTCCCAGACCACCCAGCAAAGCAAGGTGGATAGCCATCGAGTGCTCCGTGACAGTATCCATAGGAGAGGATATAAATGGGGTCTTGAGAGTGATGCGTTTTGTGACGGGCGTTTCCAGGGAAACTTCGGATGCTGGGAAACCTGAGACGCGTTCATGTTAGTCGAAGCCGCATTAGTCGTGACAAGCTACGACGCGTAGATGTACCGATGTAGCCAGGTAGCACGAGGAAGTCATTGTACGTGAGACCGCCATTGAGCTTCGAGTCAATGAGTGTGTGAACGTCGATTCCGTCACGCTCAGGATACTCTTTCTTGAGCACGTCGAGCGCAGACCCGAAATCCAGGACTTTGGCCTTGGAGTCGGCCATGGAGTCGCCGTTGAGAATAGGCATTATGAATGAAAGAAAAACTTCTCCAGATCAAGAAGAAGCGTGAGACTCTAGGGAACAGACCACAGTTCTGAGCGAGAACGTATGGACGGGGAAAAGGCGAGGACTTTTCCCAAGAGTAAAAGCGGATCGGGAGCGACGAAGATTTTGTCCCGCACACAGCAGCGCACGGACTTGCACGTGACGGGGTAGGGTGCCCTTGCAGGTTTCGATGGTTGCTAAGGTAAACAGCCACTTTGTGTAAACACCACCCACAAGGCCTGCACTCTGCAATTCACCCACGCCGACATCTATATCGACGCTTTCTACATTCCTCGCTCGCTTGCAGTGTGCGCTCTTTGTATCCATCACAAGCTGCACCGATTTTCGAACTTCTCGACTCGATTCCATGTCTCGCTGGCTTGAGAGATACGCATACCGCATCTGCTCGATATAGCGGTCTCAACATCGGCCTCTTGAGCCTCATCTACGAAGACAAGTCATTTGGGAACTACCCGACTCTGTGCGACGTATGCTACATCAATCGAGGCCCAGCGATCCCTTCTCACGTATGCGCCGGCCATGACATACCAATACACACCTCGCACCCGTCTGGGACATCCAGCGACTTCACCATCGCCACTACGCCATGCATCCAATGCCTCATCGGCCTCGTCCGGATACTCCAACTCCTCAAACAAATATCCGCCAAGTCGATCGAGCACCATCTCGTCGAATGGGTCCGTCACATATCAGTATGCCACTCCAGGTCATCGGCGCGGCTTGAGTGAGTCGACAACAATGTCGCATCCACACACCGAAAGCTACTTTGGGTCTGAAGATACGAGCCCTGGGAGCACCTATAAGAGCATGCGACAGTCATTGCGACCGACGCCTCAGGCCACCGTGAGCTCTCCGGTCGTCGAGAAGCTCGAGAAGCCGCTCCGTCCATCCAGCAGTCCTTCACACGGCAGGTCACAAAGCGTGGAGGCTGTCAGGCAACATCAATATGATGGCTCAGTATCGCCGCCTGCAAAGCCCCGACCATTGTCAATAGCCATCTCCCGATCTGACTCAATACGCGCTCCAACACACGATCGCTCAACTCGTCCTCAGTCGCATCTATCCCCCCACCTCGAACGTCCCGACCTCCAAAGCTTCGGAAAATCCTCCACAGGCCACTTGCGAACTTTGTCAAAATTTGCCGAGAATGCAAGTGAAGATGACTTTACTATCGTCTCTCCTACACAAGAGGTGGCGGGGATGCATGGAAGGAGGAGGCTCCAACGAACAGACTCCACCAGAGGCAAGAAGTCATCCTCGTCAGGCTGGGCAAGCAGGAACTGGATGGATCAACAGCGGCAATTTCTGCAAGCATATGAGTACCTCTGCCATATTGGAGAGGCGAAGGAGTGGATAGAAGACATCATCAACACGCAGATTCCGCCCATCATTCAATTGGAAGAAGCGCTTAGAGATGGAGTAACATTGGCCGAAATAGTTCAGGCAATACAACCGGAGCGGCCAGTACGAATATTCCGCAATCCGAAACTCCAATTTCGACACTCCGATAACATAGCAATATTCTTCCGCTTCCTTGCCGAAGTTGAGCTTCCAGAACTCTTCCGCTTCGAGCTCGTGGATCTTTACGAAAAGAAAAACATTCCCAAGGTCATATACTGCATTCACGCATTATCATGGCTTCTCTTCCGAAAAGGCATAGTCGACTTCCGCATCGGAAATCTCGTCGGCCAACTTCAATTCGAAGACCACGAACTCGAAGCCATGCAGAAAGGCTTGGACAAGTCTGGGATCAGTATGCCAAACTTTTCAGGCATGCAAGCAAATTTTGGTGCCGAGCCAGAACCAGAACCGGAAGAAACGGAAGAAGAACGACTTGACCGCGAGCTAGCTGAGAATGAGCCTTTGATACTGGATCTGCAGGCTCAGGTTCGGGGAGCCATGCTAAGGATGCGACTTGGTAATATGATGCAGCAAATGTGGGAATCCGAGGATTTGATCATCGACTTACAGTCTCGGATTCGAGGTGATTGGGCCAGGCAGATTGCCTATTACCGAATGGACATGAGACGATTTGCAGTAACTCTTCAGAGTGCCGCCAGAGGATTTCTTATTCGGTCCAAGTTACGTGGTGAAGAAGAATTTTGGGGGGATAAAGAATGGGAGGTCGTCAAAGTTCAGAACCTGTTCAGGGGGCGCAAAGCTCGAGCGGAAGTGCAATTCATCAAGTCCCGAATAGAACGACATGAAAATGGCATCCGGAAGTTCCAAGCAGCCATACGCGGTGCTTTGAAGAGAGCAGAAGTCGGCGAAAGATATGAACAGACAAGAGGAGCAGAAGCTGGAGTACTGCATATACAAGCAATGATTCGCGGCGCGCTCCTTCGGCGCAAAGTCGACCAACAATATGCGGAAAGCAAGGAACAGGAATCTGGGATTGCTCATGTACAAGCAGCTGCCCGCGCGTCAATGGTGCGACAATCGATGCGAGCAGATCAAGAATGTCTCCGCCAACATGAGTCAACCATCGCACTATTACAAGCAGCGGCAAGAGGGGCGATGGCACGACGACAGCAAGCCGACATTCAAGAAAGATTGGTAAGCACCAAAGTCAATTGGTCCGATTTCCATGCTCGGATTCGAGGCAATACCCTGAGAAACTCCCTCAAGCAATTAGAGGAAGCGCTCCAGGCCGAGTTACCTAACGTTGTCGATCTCCAATCTATAGCCAGAGGAGCACAGCTTCGTCAAGAAGTTGCAGCAACTCTTAGCAAGCTGAAGGAGGAGGAAAATTTCATAACTTTGTTGCAGTCCTCGATACGAGGATCTCTCTCACGGCAGAGGCATTTCTCTGATCTTAAAGCGCTGCAGGCCGAAATTCCCACATTCGTTGATCTTCAGTCAGCCTGCCGAGGGTTCATGGAGCGTCAGCGGACTTATGAGCTCTTGTGCGATCTCAATAGCCAGGAACCGGAGGTTGTATCTCTCCAAGGGCTGGCGAGAGGTATGGTGCTTCGAGCTGAGATTGGCGCTACGCTCGCCCGGGTTGAGGAACATGAGGATGCTATTGTCGAGTTGCAAGCACTTGCTCGAGGAATGATTGTTCGTCAGAGTTTCGCTCAGAAAAAGAAGTTCTATAAGGAAAATATGGAGAAAGTCATCAAGATCCAGAGCTTCATTCGAGGAAGACAGCAAGGCGAAGCATACAAGAGCTTAACAAGCGGCACAAATCCTCCCGTCGGAACCATCAAAAACTTTGTACACCTCCTCAATGACAGTGATTTTGACTTTGACGAAGAAATTGGTAGGCCAAACTTTCTGCTTTTGGTTGAATAGTATTAATGATTCCCAGAATTTGAACGCCTACGAAAAACCGTCGTCCAACATGTTCGTCAAAATGAATTGGCTGAGCAGTACATTGATCAGCTGGATATCAAGATAGCACTCCTCGTCAAGAACAAAATCACTCTTGATGAAGTCGTAAAGCACCAGAAGCACTTTGGCGGACACGCAGGCGCACTTCTCAGCAGCAAAGACATCTCATCGAAAGATCCATTCGATTTGAAGGCCTTGAATAAAAACTCTCGACGTAAGTTGGAGCACTATCAAGAATTCTTCTTCATTCTCCAAACGCAACCTCAGTACTTGGCACGACTTTTCAAGCGTATCAGAGAACGGAATCTTACCGACAAGGACTGCAAGGGTATTGAGCGGTTGATTATGAGCCTCTTTGGCATCGCACAGAAGCGAAGAGAAGAATACTACTTACTAAAGCTCATGTCGCGCTCGTTAAAAGAGGAAGTGGATGGATGTGAAAACTTGCAAGAATATCTCCGTGGCAACTTTTTCTGGGGTAAGATCTTCAACAGCTACGTTCGATCTCCTCGGGACCGCAAATTCTTGAAAGACCTCTTTGGCCCGCTAATCAAGGAGAATATCGTGGAAAACGAGGCTCTAGACTTGGAGAGCGATCCCATGCAAATCTACCGATCAGCGATCAACAATGAGGAGCTTCGAACTGGTCAGAGGAGCTGGCGGAATCCTGATATTCCACGGGAAGAAGCAATTAAGGACCCTGAGACCCGAGAGACGTTTATTCACCATCTTCAAGATCTCCGGGATATTTCTGATCAGTTCTTTGCTGCCTTTGAGGATGTCTTACACAAGGTGCCATACGGAGTTCGATTCATTGCCCAACAGTCTTTCGAAATGCTTAGAGCCAAATTCCCGTACGAGGCGCCTGAGCAACTACTCCAAATCGTCGGTCAGTGGGTTTGGAAAACATATATGCAACCTGCGCTATTACAGCCACAACACTGGGGTGTGGTGGATCGAGGGCTTTCGCCACTCATGAACCGAAACCTTGGAGAGGTAAGCAAGGTTCTTAGTCAAGCTGCCGCGGGAAAGCTCTTTGGTGGAGACAACGTCTATCTTCAGCCTTTGAATAGCTACATTTCTGAGGCTATTGATCGTCTACAAGAGATTTGGGTCAACCGTAAGTTCCTTCCTCGGATGATGGTCTAACGAGTACTGACGTGGTAAAGTGATCAATATCCGGGATGCCGAGACTCAGTTCGACATTGACGAATTTAACGACCTTTACGCGCGCACGAAACCCACGCTCTATATCAAACTTGCAGATATTTTCGCAATTCATAATCTCATCATTACCGATCTCCCAACTCTCTGTCCTTTGCAGGATGACGTACTTCGAGAAGTCGTCCGCGAACTTGGCAGCGCGAAGAACAACGAAAACGAGTTGTCGCATGTCAGCTCTACCGAAGTCACATTGACACTCAATCCCAAGCTGCATGACGTAGAAGGTGAGTCTTTGCGTTGTTTTAATTCTCAGGCACTAATCGTAACTAGATCCCGACGCTGCTGTCAAAGCACTCTTCATGGAAACCAAACGATATGTCTTGTACATAATTCGCATCCAAACCGGCTCCAACCTCATGGAAATCATGGTCCGACCCATCACACCCGATGATGAAGACCGTTGGGACGGTCTAGTCCGCGAAGAGATGGCCTCGCAAAACCGCGAACGCTCATCGAAACTCCGCTCCTCGGCCGCTTCAACCTACACCACCGACATGACATCCACCTCCCTCCTCGAAATGGACTATCCAAGCCTGAAACGCCAAGCTTTGCAGAATATTCTTCTTCTCGAACGCCACGGCCGTATCAGCCGTCATAACCACTATCAAGACCTCCTCAACGCCATCGCCGTAGACATTCGTACCAAGCATCGGCGTCGAGTTCAGCGTGCTAAGGAACTCGAGGGCGTGAGAGCTACGCTTTCTGCTTTGGATGAGAAAGCAGTCTACTTAGATCAGCAGCTCAAGTCCTACAATGACTACGTCGAACAAGCCATGGTAACCCTGCAAAACAAAAAAGGCAAGAAGCGCTTCCTTCTCCCGTTCACGAAACAATACAACCACGTACGCGAATTACAACGCTCGGGCCGCGAATCCAAATTCGGATCTTTCAAGTACTCAGCTCGTACGCTCGCGGAAAAGGGCGTTCTGGTAGCTTGGAACGGATATCCTGAGCGCCAGTGGGACAAACTCGACGTCACCATCTCGAGTAACAAGGTCGGCATTTTTGAAATCCAGGGGAGTCAGGGCAGTATGATGATCCCCGGTGCATTTGCAGAAATCCCGCTTGATGGACTGCTGCAAGCGCAGTTCGACAACCACCAGTTCATGAATCTCTTTGGAGAAGGAAAAGATGGAGGAGGCGGCGGCTCGTTGCGATTGAACGTCAATCTTTTCCTTCATTTGATCTTCAAGAAGTTTTACCGCGACGCGTAGGCGCGATGATGGCAAGAGTTGGATGGAATCGGATATGTGGGTCATGGTGCATAGGATCAAGGAAACTGGAGTGTTGAAAATTAGGAGCAGAACTGGGTTTTGGATTGGTGTGGTCGCTTTGCCTCATCCGCTTTTAGGTGTACTGTTTGCATGGTGGTGTTGAGTTCTTATGGGTTTCTTACTAGCATGATTTCTTTCGGAGTGGACTTTCAATCGTTCATTCTTCATTGCTCTCCGTCTCTCCTCCTTCTCCTGGATCTGAGATTCATCGCGCCTTTGAACGGCATATTTCTTTTCGTGAGACATGTGTTTGAGACGGACTAGAAGTTTATCTACACAGATAGTAAGCCTTGTTGGCTTTATGATAATGAGAGTAGAGAGTACACACATAAATATAAGCATATAATTTCTGAAACTTTCCAACATTCCTCCTACAGCGGAAGATGGAGATATCTAGCGGATATGAAGCCGAAGACTCATGAAGCCCAAAATGCCATTTCAGAAACGAAAAATCTGTGGCCACGTGGGGAGATATGCTGCTTTCGACTTCTGGAAGTAGGGTCCTCAATACTTGCCAACCGGAAGTACCGACTTGAAAAGCATGGAAGCTACCTACGATATTTTTCAGTGACCCATCCTCCTCGCCCACGAGAACGAAAATCCTCTTCCAGCCTACGATTTCCATTTCCCTTTCATTCCATGCAACAGCTTCCTCAACCCCCCACCGTGCCCTTTCCCCTCGCCTCCGCCTCCGCCTAAGAATGCATGAACGTCACCAAGCGGTCCACACATCCCATCCCCCATTTTAGGTCCGCCCTCATCAAAGTCTACTCTCATCACTCGCGCCTTCCTTCCGGCCCACCCATCTCCCTCCCCATCTGTCCCGTGAAACACGCCAACAACCTCGCCGTCCAAACTCAAGAAACTGCCATGACCCGGTCCGAAGGGTGGATGCCCTCGCGTCTGGAGCAGAGGCTTCGAGCTCTTGCGCCACGAAGCTGGATCAAGAGGGTTGCCGTTCGGGCCACTCGTATATTGAAGTGTTGCCATCTTGTAGTCTTTACACCAGGATCCAGCGCACGAGTATGCGATACCAATCCACGATCCATCTGGTGAAGCGAGAAACTGAGGTCCTTCATTGATGCCGTGATCCCCACTCCTTTCCCATTCCTCGTCTGGAGCGGAGATTTTGACCGGTTGGCTGGTAGCTTCAGTCGCACTGCTTAACTTAACAATGTACAACTCCTGAGTCAATTCCGAGTCTCCTGGATTCGGTATTGGCCATCCAGAATAGACAAAGAAGAGTTCGGAGCCTAGAGCGATGACTGTCCCGTCAATACTCCATTGGTCTGGCATTCCTTTGATCTGGCCCAGACATTCCCAGGATCCGGTGGTAGGGTCTGAAGCTGACGGGGGACCTCCCAGAACATGCATGCGATGAGAGCGGTTGCCATAACGGGGGTCAGCAATCGCGACGTAGATGTACCAGCGTCCAGATATGGAATGCAGTTCGGGGGCCCAGAGGTCAGCGGAATAGGGGGTATCTGGTGGGGGACGCCTGTGGGGTTGTTAGTGAAGTTGCAAGAGAAAGGTGTCGGAATGAGGTAGAATGTACCAGACTACATGTTTCGAAGCACGCCTTTCGAAGTCTAGAAGGGAGCTTGAGGTCCAAATTTCTACTCTGTCGCCGGCAGTGAAGGTCTTTTGAGGCATCAGTACGATGCTAAGAAAATACCCCGGGGCAGGTCAAGTACCATGTAGAAATTCCCATTCTCGTGGATCACGTATGGGTCAGCAGTTGAGGTGTCGGTGATTGTCAATACGGTGTTGTTGTACGCCATCGTGGAATTAGGGGGGCTCTGAAGAAAGGAGGCGAGGATGAGACTGAAGAGAATAATGAAGATAGATGTGCTGGCGAGGCGACTTCGGATGTATCGAGATATCATATGATAAACCTATCGGAAAAAGCTCGAAAACGGTATGCGTGAACTTCCTCGAAGCTTTTGGTGTTGTGTATTGAAAGAGAACAGTAGTCGTCGATTATTGTGGTGTTGCAGATCGTCGGTTGCGTCATAAGAACAGGGTTCGTTGTCTGAGAAGAGTGGATACAAGAAGACATTTCTAACTTCCACTGTAAGAGTGAGGGTAGTTAGAAGGAGTTACCTGACATGTTGTGCGCCAGTATCTGCGAAGTGGGTTGTTTCCCTTCGCGAAGCTGCGTTAGCGCTGCCGTGGTGCTCCTTTCTTCGACGACCGCAGGCTGGCTTGAGCAACTGTTGACTCCGAACCTGAATACATACATTTTGAATTATCAGCAGATCACTCCTTACCTGAGGCCTTAGCAGATAGATAGATATTGAGGCGCACCCCACTATACCTTTTCCTGTACAGATAGAGGTAGGGATAGTGATGAGGCATTTGTATCAGTATGTCCGCCATCGCAAATGCAATGCACAGTGTAGTACGAAGACCAGAATACTTATGCGGAAGTAGGTAAACGGGTTACATCAACATGATCAAGGGTCATAGAAGGTATGAATAACATCTTCGCTTGACCCTAGTGTGTACAACTCTTTCATATGTTTAGTATCACATCAGGAGTTGGTCTTAACATCAGATCTGCGTCACTCCAGGTTGAATCTACTCCAACATATCCCAAAGCTCTTTCCCGAATCTCTCTTGCATTTCGCGGCCCTTCGCATTCTCAACGAAGGATGTCGGTCTATTCAGATCATCAGCAGTTGAATTTCCCCAGCCTACATCAGAATATATAACTTACGGCCGAACAAAGTCCCAGATAAACAGCCCATGTGCCTCCTCTCCAATCTCCGGACTCGCTGCATTAACAAGCGTACGTCCACCAACTTCAGCTGTTCGTGCTATGAGTGCCACGTCAATCTTCATAAGCAGACGAAACAGAAATGGGGCATCGTCGCGGAAGATGTCCGTCGCGCAGGCTCCAGGGGACATGACATTGATGACCACATTGGACTCTGGGGTGAGAGGACTTTGTTGAGCCAATGCGCGGACGGAAAGTAATAAAAGAAGTTTAGAAACACCGTAACTATGACCTGTTAGTTGATCCTATTAGTTTCGGCACTTTCAAGCATTATGATTAGTTCTTGGCGTACCGGTCATTCATCACTGCTCTATCTCTATCTTCCAACGCCTCAAATACCGACTTCCCTTCCTTCTCACACATCTCATACTCTTGAAACTTCGCAGTCATGAACAGATCACTTCCCACAAAGCTCAGCCGGCCCTTCGTACCATACCTTTCCGCACTTTCCCTCAATTTCGGCAAGACCACGAATCCGACAAAGATGGCGCCAACCACATTGACGGCGATATGACTTTCCATTTCTCTTCGTAGTCCAGAGTATGGCACACAACTCGACATCAGAATACCCGCATTTTGTATCACAGCATCTAACCTGTCCAATCCTGTCACTCTTTCCCCAAAGGTCTTGATACTCTCAGCGTTGGAGATGTCGAGTAGCCATACTTCAAAAACATCCTTTCCAGTCGTGCGGACAAGTTCCTCTACCGCTGCATGGCCTTTAGTGATACTGCGGACTGCAATAATGACTTTGGAAGCACCAAGGTGGGCAACGTGACGGGCGGCTTCCAGACATAGGCTTGTGTTCGAGCCTGTAATGATGTAGACTTGGGAAGTAAGGGGCATTGTGGGACATGGTGGAGTGTAGAATAATTGGGAGTGGATGAACGAGGAGAGGTAGGCTATGTTAACCATTCTTATAGGAAATTTTGAGATAAAAGTTCCACGAGAGGCAACAGTTCGAGCCCAGCAAATAGATCCAAACATACTACAAGCTCCAATTGCTTCCTTTATACTCATTTCTCATATCTCTTGGTAATCTTGTCCTACAATAATGGGATATCAACATCCCGGAGACTCTTCATCACTGACAAAACACTCCCTTTCGACCAATCAGAATCACCTATTCTCCGCATTGTCGCGGCTTCGGCTTCTCTTGAGTCATCTCCATGTCCGGAAAGGAGAGTAATTCCTCCTGCATTGCTTCGTTTAGCTGTCTACAGGATTGAATTCGGACGAATTTCTCGGTGCTGGCGCAGTCGGGCAGATTTTATGGCGCTTCTTCGGTAGGAACTGTTTAAGCGACTATCCTCCTAGTTGAAGACATTTATGAGTTGGAATAGAATGACAGGGGATCCGCTGCTTGTTAGACTACTCTCCAGTTTTACGCAGCTTTATTCCAGCTTCACGCTGCTTAAAGCAGCGTTAAGCCAGTCTGAAGTCCGCATTGAGCCAGCTTCGTTACGCAGAAACATCATCTCCAGTTTCTCCGCTCTGGAAAGTGTTGCTTGCCATTTTGGGTGCACACCCGTTTCCATATGCATTAAAAATGGTAATGAAATAATCGAACGAACGCCTGCGTGGCACTGCTTCTAAAGATTCGAGGCGTCAATAATTCAAGGGTGAAGGATACATCTGCAGGTTCGAGATGATGCACGTGATCGAACACTGATTGCGGCACAGCAGGAATGAAAACCGAGATATTCACCCATGATTCCTTTGGCCATTTCCACGTGCATACATACCTACACACATCGGATGCGAGGATTGGATCGCTGGACAACACCAACACCAAGATAAGCGGTCGTCATGACGCTCCATACGATTATCTCCAACCAATAGCAAGATTGACAATTGAAGAGAGGACCCTTTCAGATCGTTCGATGCATCCTTCCAGAACTGCATCCGTCCATCAACCAAAAGGCAACCTATCTGTCGGATGTGCCGGCGCATCCTGTTAGCGTTTACGAACCCAGATGGTTGGTGAACAGCAAGCTTTCACTGCCAATCGTTGGCATCTTGGCAGAAGAAGTCTGTTTTCTTATCATGGACCCTCTTTTCGAAGCTGACGATCCGTACCGTTGAAGAAAGATGCAAACAGACGTGGTATTGCCAGATCGCATCGCAATGGCGCCCCCTTAGGTCGGCAATCAAAGATCTTTGGCCACAATAGATGGTCGATCGCAACCCGGCCCTTCCGTTCTATCGACGTCAGCCCGCCATTAGATCGTGGAGATTGCGACGGTGAGTTGTGTCAAATCGATTCGAATCATGGCAAGCGACCAGCCGTCAACAAACAGCTGTGCAAGGCGTGTTTTACACGACGGATGACCAGCAATCACAGATGTTGCCGCTATCAAGCACAAGCAGCTGCCCTACGGGGCTGATATCAAATGCGCACGTCGGAGGCCTCCGGTGCTCCATCTCTTCATCCCACATTGCTCCACAAATACGGCGTGGGCGCCTCACTCGCTTGCTGGCACTCCCGAAGTAGGTCCTGGAGGGGTGGCTTGAACCCGACAAGAACTAAGTTTGATTATTTGGGATGGCGAAACGTGCTTTTTCCAGGGAGTTTCCATCAAGCTGGCATCAGGGCATGCAAGATGTGGATGCAGACACGATCCACCCCGGGCTTTCTGAGAGGAGAGTGTTGAAGCGACGTCCAGAAAATACCTCCAAGCTTGCCGATGCGCAGCAGGGCCGCTAAGCTTCTCCTCTAAGCTTGTTCGAGGCCGTTTGCCGAGCCTGCGCAGTGCGACATGACTGGCAGCCGACACATCCAAGCACGTCAGCTTCCACGCTGATTGGTGGGCAGCCTCTGTGTTTCTTATCACACGCCACGCCACGACGGAGACATGCGCCATGACGGGCGCACGGCATGGGTCGTGTATCCATCGCGCTCCCCTTGTGTGTTTAGGCCGTTTTGCTATTCATGTCTGCTTGACCCCGTACCTGCCTGGGGGTCGAGTAACACAAGAATGGTCATGTCGAGAAAGTGGGATAGCCCAAATGCACTCGGGCTGCCAGCCAGGACTTCGCCGCTACAGCACACGTACATGTCGCATCCGGCCGTGAGTCCGCTGTTACAGCTGCTGGGCATCGCACGCATATCCCACCGAGCGCAGGCTAGGGGCCCATCTTGTTCACCCGGCTCCTCTCGAAACACCATGACTGGGCGCCGATGGCCGCTCTAGACACCCTTCCACCCTCCACATTTTCTGCCGCTTGCGGTTAGGCTTATCGGGAGCCCAGGACCAGCCCTCCATGGTCTGCTAGAGCCATGTAAGGAGCTTGTACTATATCTACCCAACATGGACCCTCTTGTGGAAGCCTTTGTGAAGCCAACACCGACGTCCATCTATCGCCATCGCGCTGAGCCATCTCCATTGTGGAGCGTTCCCTCCTTTCACCGTCACTATCAGAGGTTTCATGACAACTTCTGCTTGACCACGCGACAACCCTCCGGAGACCAAACTCGTTGCCAACGCAGCTCCGGCTTCAGCTGCCCAACAACCGCCCACCATGAGTTACGAGAAGTACGATCATGATATCGAAAAGGAGCCAGTGCCGGCTACCTACATCGCCGATGGATCTGCCGTTCCTGGCGAGAGCTTTGAATATGGCAACACCACATACGCAAAGCTTCAGCGATTAGCTGGGAGGTTCAAAATCGAGCAGCGTGGAATTGAGAGAGTCCCAGAGGATGAGCGAACCGATACTTCTTTATTGAATGTTGGGACCATGGTAAGTCAAAATGTTCATTCAGCCTAATATATCTTGCACCTAGTCTGCGTCGTTTTAGATCTCAATCATACAATCTTATACATGGTCATGTTCAATCATGCGCTGATTCCATCATCCAGTGGCTATCTGCTAACATGGTCGTCTCCTCGTTCGCTATTGGTCTTCTCGGCAAGTCCATTTTCTACCTGGGCTTCGTGGATGCCATCCTGATCGTTCTGTTCTTCAACCTGATCGGTATAATCCCGGTCTGCTACTTCTCCACCTTCGGTCCTCGCTTTGGCCTGAGACAAATGGTGCTATCGAGGTACTGGTTCGGATGGTATGGCGTAAAGCTCATCGCCGTCTTCAACGTGCTAGCATGTATTGGCTGGTCCTCAGTGAACTCCATTGTCGGTGCTCAGCTCCTCAACGCCGTCAACAGCGACGTCCCTGGCTATGCAGGCATCATCATTATTGCAGTCTGCACATTCTTCGTCACTCTCTTCGGCTACAAGATCGTTCACGCTTACGAGTTCTGGTCCTGGATCCCTACGTTCATCATCTTCCTTATCGTCCTCGGCGTCTTCGCTCACTCCGGCGCCTTCGTAAACATCCCCATGGGTGTGGGCACCTCTGAATTGGGTTCCGTTCTCTCATTTGGCTCTGTCGTCTATGGCTTTGCTACGGGATGGACATCCTATGCTGCTGACTACACCGTCTACCAGCCCAGGAACCAATCCCGAACCAAGATTTTCTGGTCCGTCTGGCTTGGTCTCATTTTCCCACTCCTCTTCACCGAAATGCTTGGTGTAGCCATTATGTCCGCAACCGCCATCAACGACGGCCAAAACCGCTACCAGGACGGCTATGACGCCTCTGGAACCGGAGGCCTGCTCGCAGCGGTGCTCTTCCCGCCTCTCGGTGGCTTCGGCAAATTTTGCCTCGTTGTGCTTGCTCTCTCCATCATCGCAAACAACTGCCCGAACATCTACTCTGTGGCTCTGACCATGCAAGTTCTCGGACGCTGGACCCAGCGTGTTCCGCGTTTCGTGTGGACTGGTATTGGAACCATTGTTTACATCGCAATCGCCATTCCCGGATACTCTCATTTCGAAGCCGTGTTGGAGAACTTCATGAATTTCATCGGTACGTAATATTCCGCTGATTCCTTTTCATGTCAGCGAAAAGTCTAATAATGAATGTACAGGCTACTGGCTCGCCATCTACGAAGGCATTGCCTTCTCCGAGCATCTCATCTACAAACGCTCCATGTCCGCGTACATCCCAGACCACTATGACCAAGCTCGCAAACTGCCCCCCGGTATCGCTGCCATTGTCGCTTTCTGCTTCGGTATCGCCGGTATGGTGTGTGGCATGTCTCAAGTGTGGTTCGTGGGACCCATCGCGCTGAAGGCTGGCGAGGCACCATTTGGAGGCGACGTTGGATTTGAGTTGGGCTTTGCGTTCGCATTCGTCAGTTATGCAGTGCTACGCAAGTTCGAGCTGAAGTATTTTGGGAGATAAAATGAGAGCGTGTACGTTCGAGGGGGGTGTTCAAAAATTTTCTTATATGTAATTTTGCTACTTAGTTGCCGGCATCGGAGTCCGCTCAGGCTGCTTGCTTATATCTAGAAAGCGAGCAGTGTTGATTTATTACTTGAGATATACCTACTCCATCAATACCATGGTTATAATTCCCATGTAAACATTTTTCCCATCTCCATCGCTACGTTGTGATTGATAGCGCCATGTTCTTAGATAGCCCTGTCATCTTCCTACCGAGTTCGCGTCACGTCAGGTTTAGTCATAACACTCCTAGCTTATGTCCACCTCGACCTACCTAGGTACCTCGAAGCTTACCGCACCCACTCCCTTGCCTGTCTCAGCATCCCAATCTATGATATGAACGCTTTCCTCCCAAACATCTCCTGTGCCTCGGAAAGCATCCTTTCTAAATTTATTTTTCTGGAATAAGTATTCTATAGAAGACGCCCTTTTCTATCCTTGTTCTCCTCCCCCAAACACCCACTTAATCACGACTCTACATATCCAGCCCTAAACTAAGACGATTAGAGAAACACAATAGAACAAAAATGCATGACTCGCACCCCAAGTTAAAAAAGATATTGCGTACCTATCCGCGTGCAACTCTAGTAAAGAGGCAGGCCCAAATCACTTGGTGGGACGGAATCCACGACAATAATACTACTACAACTACCGCGTACCAACAGACGGGAGAAGAAGAGAAAGTACAGCAAACACCTAACGCTAACCAAACATCAACGAATAAGAAATTATAACTACACAGTGGTGGTCGATCAATGGCTGGCTGAACATGAGATACGCTAGGCAGAGGATCGGAGATACCGAAATCACGAAAGTCTGGCTCCCGACAATGAAACATTCTAACCCCCCTAGGTTCGAAAGTCTTATCAGTAAAGAGCAAAAGTTCATGTGACAAAGTGAAATGGCTATGGCGGGGCTTGTTTCCAAGAAGTCCTATATCTAATTTTGTGCTATTTAATTTCTCTCACACCCCTTCTCCCTATCCGAACCCGCTTCCTCACCTATTCTCCCTCCCGCGTTTGCTAAAAACTCCTGCTCCGCTCCTCCTCCTCTTATGAAATACAAGGATCATCTTATACACATGTTGCTATCAGAAACTCTTGACGAATATTAACGTCGCCATCTCTCGTGCAGCTTCTTTTATCTTTCGTTGCGGAGCGTAACCCATGACTCGGGAATAAAACGTTTAAAAGGAAACGCGTGTACGGAATTTAGAAAGGAATGGTGGGAAAAAGTATGCGGAAACGACACTGCCAACTCCATGCCAATGTTCCGCGAGACGAGACAAAAGAAAAGGAAAAAAAAGAAGTTATGAAGGCTAAATCGAAGGACCGGACGAGTTATAATAGGTCGATTAGAAAATAAGGCAACGTGTGAGAAGCGGGAGGAGTCGTAGACTCTAGAAATCGTTCTTCAAAGTCTGCTCAACGCGCAGCTCTCCGCTCTCTATGCGTTCGACACGAAGGACAAGCTCCTATTACCACATTAACACCCACGGTCTAAAAGTTCCCAAGTCATCCGTCAACTTACCTTCATAGCCCTCGCAGTCTTGAAAGCCAACGGTGGTACTTTTTCCCGCGCCCCTTCTCTTCCGTTGACCTCCAGGAGCTGTATCCTGCAGTCCTCAAGAACCTCCACAACTGGAACCGCATGTTTCTTGAGCGCCGGATCCGCAAGCTCCTTGACCGCCTCATGCGTCCTGAAGCTTGTATCCTGCACCGTACGCGAGATATCTTGAATATAATCCGAGATAGCGCGTTCATCTTGCGGGCTTAGGGGTACGGATGCAGGCGAGGAGCGGATCGAATGGACGAGTGGCTGAATGCTTTGGACCAGTAAGGCGGTCTGATCGTCCAGGTAGTTCTGTAGGAGGGGAGAGTCAGTCTTTAGGAAAGACAAAACGTGGAAGCTAGGTGAAATCTACCTTGAACTCTGTCAACCCACTGTCTTTTTCAACTGCAAGGCCATTCAGCACATCACTTCTTCGACTTGCCCAGCTCGAGTCTAAGCGGCGCGGTGAACTCGTACCGCTATATCCTGATTCTGCACTGCCGCCTCGGCTCCGGTGCCGTAGGTGACCCAATCCGAGCCCGTTTCCATTGAGAGATCCGTTGCTGTAGGGACTGTAAGAGGTATAGTTCTTGCTCAGTGGCATTGGTCTATCATCCTCTTCATCGCGCTCCAGCTCATCAGCAGGGGTAGGTCGGACTTTAACGAACTTTACTAGCTCAACCACTGCAGTCGTGAGGTGGCTTGCCGCGGCATCCAGGAGGCTGACAGGAGAAAGACCTCCTGCCGAAGCATGGTTCCTGCTTGCGGTAATAAGATTGTTCGCCGTGGCGCTGACTCGGGCCTTCAGTTTCTGTTGTTGTTTCTCAGGATTGGCACCCAAGTCCCCGTTGACACTGCTGCTGGGGGATTGAACCTGCGAGAGCGAACCGCCGTCGATGTCAGTCGTGATAGTCCGTACGCATTTAACCACGTTCTTCATGCACTCAAGTATATGATCTGGCTCAGATCTGCGTGCAACTTGCAGCAATTCGTCAATGCTGAGCTGGAATTTGGTGACATGCACATCTTTTACAAGACCTTCTGCGGTAGTCACATTGGCATCGCGGACGTAATTGGTGGCATCCGGAGATGCCAGCGATGAAAGGCCCATAGATGACGCCCGAAGATTGCGAAGCTGTGTCTTCGTGCGAGCATAGCGAGATTTCCATTCCTTTAACTCGGATTCGAGAGAGACCACTTGGTTGGCAAGTCGTTCTTCCTTTTCGAGCGCTTGGTCGCTTCGTGCCGAAAGAGCTCTCATCTCCTGCAGAAACATGGACGCCTCTCTGCGAACCTCTTCCGTGACTTGCTGTTGCTGGCCGAGTTCCCTTTCCAATTCCTCATATCGCTGGCGCCACTCGCCATCTCCATTGTCCTGTGGCTCGTGAGACCTGGAATCCAACTCGGAGTTTTCTGTTCGCAATCTGTCGATCTCGGTGCGGAGAGAGGTATTGAGGTTCTCGGCATCCTCGACCCTCTGCTCCAAAGAATAACGCAAGTCGTCCCATTCGGCACGTTCAGCGGATGATGCCTATTACTCATCAGCATTAAAGCAAGGCGCCTTTGCTTATATTGACTCACGTTATCCCTTTCCTTCCCGGCAGCCCGCAGTCTCTCCAGTTCAACATCTTTATCCCTAAGCTGTCCTTCTAATGAATCGACTTTCTCTTGTAATTGCGATACTTGGTTTTGCATATCTGTGACTAATCTATTATCCTGCTGTATATATGTTAGCGAATGGCCGGTAATTATCAGAGGTATGCATACCCCAATTCCACTCATGCTCTTCAAACTCTTATTTGTCTGCCTCCTGCTTTGCCTTGGAGCAGCCCCTTCTAAATCAAATGCATCCTCCTGATCATCATCGTCATGATCTACTTCGCTCTGATCGTCATCGTCCTCTACCATGGTGCTCTTGTTTGGTATTATAGTATTAGACTGGAAAGTCTTCGGCAGTGGACGACCGTAATCGTTCTGGCTTTGCTGCGAACCAGGACGTAAGGCTGGCGGTGGTGGTCCGCCAGGGCCATTGCGATATGGTGGTCCAGGGCCTCGGGGTGGAGGTCCGCGCATGCCTGGAGGTCCTCCATTCATGCTGTTTGGTGTTCCGGCTCGGCTTGGTGGTCCACGGGGAGCACTTCGCGTACTTGCGATACTTCCAGCAGGACTTCCTATCCGCTCAATGTCTGGTGCCGTGAACCTTGGAAACCTCCTCTCCAGCTCGTAGAAAACATCTGTAGCAAGCTGGCGAAATCGCTCGAGTGGTAAGGTCGACAGCTTTTGCCTTGCTTGGTTTCGTTTTGGGTGAAAATTGTTTTTTGGAAGCAAAAACTTTGGAGTCTCATTTCCTGGCGCGCCTGGCCCGCCCTTTCTACGATCTTGCTCTCTTCGTATTGATTCGTCGTATACGTCAGTGCTGAGTTCCTGAAATTGTACAGCGGATAGTCGCGTGAGCTTGTCTTTTGCCCTGCTTGGTCGAGGGTTCCCCTTTTCGTCTCTTAGATACGGCCCCAGATAGTTCTTGAGAACCCTGTAGTGTTCCCCCAATGTCTCCTCCAACATCAACATCTTTCGATTGTTGACGCTTGCATCTGACATGCTGGAGGCATATAGCCCCGTTCCGTCACTTGACCGCCCCACCGAGCTAGGCGGGGAGGGATTGCCATTACTGAGAGGTGGTCGGCTCATCCCATTGGGCATTCCTCCATCAGTCGTACTAGTACTTGTATGCACAGAGGTCGGTGGTGTTATACCTCGACTGCTTGGTGGAAGGGTGGGGGAGTAGGGATTGTCGCTGGCAAGATTCTGGTATCGGGTGATGGGCGACCAGTCATTGCTATCTGTCGAAACAGGCGACAGTGTTCCGTTGCGGCCGTTCATGGTGTTTCGCGCTGAAGGGGGTGGCCCCTAAACGACAAGGAAAGTATTGGTAGACTCAAAACCCGCCGTTCACAGTCAGCCCAGGCGCTGTTGAATCGTAGTCCGTACTCTCGTCGAGGGGATGTTGACCACACAACGTGCAGAGTGGCGTGGGCTCAGTTACAAACTTGAAACAGCAGCTGTGAGGTAAAGACGGTGTGCTCCCTCGGCTCACGTTCCGAGGCCGCTCACAAAGGGAATCGAGGGGCGATGGCAAGCAGAACTGAACAAAGAAAGAGCGTGGATCGCCAGCTAAAGAGATCTTCTGTCGGTGCGAAAAAAGGAGCGAAGGATGTATTGATTATAGAGTCGAGTAGGTAGGCGAAGGGGGAGTTGGTGGGAAATGTCGCTATCCCTTTCAGCAATCTTGGCAACGAGAATCGCGCGCTAACAATGCCAGGCACAGCAGGCTTCCAGAAGAGCGCGAATCACCGGGCCTAGAAGAGGTCCCTGGCCCGCGAGCCAACCTACAATAAGCAGTGAAAGGGAACGCTGTATGATTGCCACCCCCCCGTTCGCTGGCTTCAGCCTTCCCCAGCTTGCCAGCGTTGAAGGCTAAATGCGGCCGGAGACAGCAGGATGCAGCCAGAGCAATCTTGGAAGATGCGGACAACCCCTGCACGCGCCAGCCCTAACAACACATGGAAGAAACAACGCGTGCGCGCGCCATCAAGATCCAGGGAGATTTGCATTCATGCGTCCTACAAACATTCGGTGACAGTATGAAGGCATCAACCCAGCCGGTGCATGTTTAAGTAGGTAGGTAGGTATGCAAAGACTCGTTATTCCGTCCTGCATGAATTGTGTACCTGTCAAATGCGCCCTAGCCGCTCGCCCACCCGGAATCGGCCAAGCCACGTGCGCTTAAAATGCCCATGCCATATAACCAAGACACAGACACAGACAATGAATACAAGAGCGCCATGCTCCAGAACCCCTTCAACTTTGTTCAGCGAGCCCGCTTGATCTTGCTCGGGGGCTTGGTCCTGCAGTCTGGACAAAGCCAGTCCCCCACCGGCTCTTCCTTGATGCCAACACATTCCCAATGGAACCATTGGTATTTGCAGTCTTCGTTATCACACGCAACCATGTCGCCATAACTCACACTTTGACAGAAGCAGTACTTGGTGTCATCACCTTCATCATCCTCTTGATCTGCTGCTCCAGCCCCGGACAGCTCGTCTTCAGTCCCGGCTTCGCTTGCCATGCTCTCGTCATCTGCCGTGGTCGATGGCGATGCCCTGGACCCGGCAGTCAGACGCTTGCGGTTCCTATGTTTTGACCCATTCTTCGTGCCAAGCTGTCTACGAAGTGATTGCTGCGGTATTGGTTTTTTCATCGTTATCGGTCTCTTGGGTTGCACACTGCCAGCTCGACTGCCTGGTGTTGAAGGTTTGGGTGTACCTGGCCCTATTGATGCCGGTCGAGCAAGGTTTGAGGAAGCCGATGGAAGGGTGCCGAGATTGGCGGTGGGGCGCGCGCGTCGTTTACCATCGCTCCCCGCCGACATCTCGCGTTCCTGCCTTGCACTTGCTTGGTTTGTATTTTGCGCATTGATGAGCCTTTGTTGATTGAGAATTGCTTGAGCTTGCATGTTCTGCATAGACGACGTAGACGACGGTGGTACGCGATTGCCAATGCCAATCGCTGCCGCACTGGCAATGCGAGCAATAGCAGCATGCGCAATATTTCCTCCACCCCCAGTATTCCCGGAGAGTGGATGAAGTGGCGTGTTGGCTCCCGTAGTACTAGATGAAGGTGGCGGGACCATATTTCCAGGAGATTCCCGAAGTAGGGAAGGCATTTGAGGGTCCGTGGGAATAGATCCATCATTTTGGAGATCACGCATTTTGATATCAAGTCGTTTGACGTGTCGGTCGAGCTGGGATGCAGGTTAAATCAAGTTTAATCGCTCGTAGGCGAATACACATACCAGAGCAGCAGCCTTTTCGCTGAGGCCAATCTTCTCCTCCTGTAAAATCTGCGCTCTGTCATAATTCTGAAGAACTATCTTAGAATACGGTTCTTCCTTTGGATTCTGTACGAGGCTGCCGTTCAACTTGATGAACTTTTGCAAGCTCCCGTCCCGTGCATTGATGATACTCCGACATTCTTGGATCTGCTGATCCT
Organism: Hysterium pulicare CBS 123377; assembly: GCA_000467715.1. Lineage (NCBI taxonomy): Eukaryota > Fungi > Ascomycota > Dothideomycetes > Hysteriales > Hysteriaceae > Hysterium > Hysterium pulicare. Next base: position 109,645 of record AJFK01000576.1, read on the forward strand.
TGGCTTGCATTTCTTCGTAGAGATGTGTGATTTCCGCGGGAAGGTTGGCGACTTCTTAACAACTTAATAAGATCCATAGAGAATACCGATGAGGGAGACCTACCATCATGAATGAATTGCTCCAACACCGAGGCTGGATCTTCAGCGATGGCCATGATGATCCTGGCTCACGCTCGATGGCCAACGCGGGAAAGAAAGATGACAACAGCTCAGAAGTATAAAACAATCCTCTAGAGACGGAAGGAACTTGACCGTCGATGGAATCTTGATGGAAAAGTTGCCTCGAGTGAAGGAAGTCAATGTTGAGTCAAGTGAAGTGGCAACCGTGCCAAAGCGTGGTTCCACCACGCGCAATAACAACTGAGGGTGATTTCTTAGTGATAGCACCTGTTTTCTTCCTGGAGAATAAATACTATCGTTATCCTCCGTCGTGTATCTGCGACGTCAAGAGTTTGTTGTTTGCTAAGTGGGCAACGAAACACGAAAGCTCAACGTCGCCGCGACCGAACACGGTTAGAGTGAGTCCTCGGCAGAAACGCGCGATACCGAAATGGACGACGCCCCAGACGTCCCATCTCTGAGGCCCAGTGAAAAGGACGTCGGGAGCGAAGACAACCCGAATTCACCTACAGACAGCGAGGAACTAAGAGAAACAACAGAGCGAAAGAGGAAGGGACAAGTATTAACCGTATCAGCGGCGGATATTGACACTTATGTCACTTATGACAGACGCTACTCTTTGAACGAACCCATATTTGTCAGGGCTGTGGATAGCCCAAGTCAATATCGCTTCGATTCCATAGGCCGCGATTCCTTGAGCCTCAATTCCTCGGGAGTATTTGGCGGGGGTCCGAACTTTCCAACCTGGAACGACATAATAAGCTGGCAGGCTGAAGGTGCTCCATCTCCTCGTTTCCCTATCGGCAAAAGGGGACCGTCTGGTTCCAAAGGAAGGAGCTCCAAAAAAATGAAGACCAACGCGCATGCAAATGGCCATTCCAACAATATCGTGGAAGAATGGATGTCACCTAATATATACCAGGAAGACTTCCAGTCATTCAAACATCTAAGCTTGGAAGACAAAGAAGCAGTCATTAGGCAAGAGGCGGAGAATTATGGTATGGAGAGGCCACGAGGCCACACTGTCTCCCTTCATTACAACCCACACGTCGAATACCACCATTTCGGGAGCTCCCACCCTATGAAACCATGGAGATTAACACTCACCAAGCAACTAATACTTGCATACGGACTGGAATTCACAATGGATTTGTATGAACCACGACCAGCAAGCTTTAGGGAACTAGAAATGTTCCATGACCGGCAATACCTAGAGTTTCTACAGAAGTGAGTGGTTCCTTGTAGAATTTTATCAGCATTGAAGAGTATATCTCTACATTTAACTGTACTGAATGTCAACCTAGTGTTACACCACAAAACATGGATGCAGACGATTCAAGCTATCTCTCCTTTGGTTTCGGCGGCGAATCAAACGACTGCCCCGTCTTCGACGGCCTCTGGAATTACGTCTCTCTCTACACTGGCGCCTCTCTACATGCCGCACAAAATCTCCTGAACGGCCAATCTGACATTGCCATAAACTGGTCAGGGGGGCTCCACCACGCGAAAAAGAACGCCGCGTCCGGATTCTGTTACGTGAACGACATAGTCCTAGCAATCCAGCACCTCCTAACCCAACATCAGCGCATCCTATACATAGACATCGATGTTCACCACGGTGATGGTGTCGAACAAGCCTTCGAGTCTACTGACCGCGTCTTTACGCTAAGCTACCACAAATTCGGTATGGACAGAAACAATTATCCCTTCTTCCCCGGTACAGGCAACATCGACGAAATGGGACCCTCGGACCCCCGCAACCGCGGCAAGGGGCACGCCCTAAACATCCCTCTCGATGACGGAATAGATGACGAGCAATATACCTGGCTCTTCAAAACAGTCACCGGTGCTGTCGTTGAGAAATACCGCCCCAACGCCATCGTCCTCCAATGCGGCGCCGATTCCCTCGGCGGCGACCGTCTCGGAAAATTCAACCTAAATATCAAAGCGCATGGCGAGTGTGTAAGTTTGGTAAAGAATTATAGGGTACCACTTTTGTTGATCGGTGGAGGTGGCTACACTCCTCGCAACGTCGCTAGAACATGGTGTCACGAAACCGCCGTTTGCGTCGACGCAAACTTACATAACAATCTCCCCAGCCATATCCCTTACCTAGCCGCGTTCGAAGGCGAAGAAAACGGCGGCTGTATCCTCTACCCCGATTTAGGCAACACGAAACGCCACGACAATCTTAATTCGAGTCCGAAGATTCAGACACTGGTCGCCAAGGCATTGGAGAACTTGAGGTATCTTGAGGGCGCGCCTAGTGTCGTTGTTAATACGAGGGGCTTGATGGAAGAGCAGCTTATGAGGGCTCGAGAACAGATCGAGAGGGAGTTGAAAGAGGAAGCCGAAGAGAGGGAGAGGATTGAGGCGGAGGTTGGCAGGAGAAGGAGAGAGAGGAACATGGGGGGCAGAGGGGAGCAAAGGTTTAGGTAGGGGCGTTGAAAGAGGGTCTGGAAGGAGTTGTGTTAGAAAGGATGCTTGAGCATCAGGCAAGCATTGCTACTTGTCTCGTGGCTATTGGATAGGCTGGGGAACATTGAGGCGGGTAGTGAGATTAGTTTTCGTCGAGCAAGTCGGGTTTCTGTGTTCTGCGTCCCTATCATGGAAAATTCGGCACAATAGTCATAAAAACCCCTGGTGTCTGGGGCGAACTTCAATCATGTCTTCAATCCAAACCCCTACAATCTATGCATTTCACTAGTACGCTAGCAAGTTCCATACCACCTGCATGTGACGGTACGGCTCGATGCAAGACGAAAATTAGCACCAATAGCCTTGGCCGGAATTGTTGGAATCGCATCCGGTAGCCGTAATAGAAGCTCTCACGGCATACCGTTCCGAGGTCGGATGAACATACCAAGTGAGTTGAATCCAGTCTTCCCCCGCTTCGTAATGGATGGACCAATACAGTAGAGGAAGTACTGTCAAGTGACGACAATACCATCGGTTGTCAAGGCGGGGTGTTGTTGAGCTGTCAATAAGCTGTCGTTGATCTAGAGTTCCATGCAGCTCTGCATACACCTACTGAAACTAGGTAGCTGCATGATTGTCGGTATTTGGGACTTCACGTCTGAGGCATGGTTTAAATCGAGGTATGTCCTAGACTTTTTGTGTAATTGTGGCGTCCGATGGTGGAGAGGGGCAAGCGTTTTAGATTGGTTTTCTCCATGTATGTCGCTGATCGTTTTGGGGGGAGTATAGTTTTCCACTGCTTTGATTCATCGTTGCCCAATGGTAGGAAAGATGTTGGTATCCACAGGCAGACTCCGTCAGTACAGTTCGTGAGAGCTCACGCTTTTACCCTGGCCCATTTGGGTCGGGTGCCAGGACGTTGGGCTCAGTAAGACGGGTACTCAAAGGACAAGGCAACCATGCATCAATGTGAAGCTGCGGGTCTGGCGACGGGGCACGTTACCTAAACCTAATCAAAACAATCAATGGACTGAAGAAGCCTCCAATCTTCCTGATAAGATAGAATTGTTTTAGCTTGCGGCTGCGTCAGAGATCGATCGCACGGAGATGATTGATCGGAGACGGAGACGGAGACCAACTACAACTCCGTCTCGTCGTACATCAGCCCTGAATACGGTGCAATCATTCTATCCATCATCTCGCATTGGGGCCACAACTTACCTGGGCGCTGGATTCCCAGGAGTGGTGAACGACGCGGCGTGACCGCTCTTCTCACCAAGGAGAATCCCACGACTTCATCTATTTTGTGCTACACACTTTTCATGCGTATTGGCTGACTTGCAATGAACCCAGAAGTGGACTAAAAAAACCTTTTAGGCAAAATTGAAAGGCTGCATACTTGCCCGAGAACCATATTTCTTTTCCTTCTCCAGGAATTCAACGTCGTTTCACAGCATTCGAGCACGAGGCATACCCAGAGTGCCGGCTTTCCAGTTCGAGTTCTCGGCCGATCTTGTGAAGCCAATCGTTTGTAAGAAAGGCTTTCGTAGAAATGGCAGACTTTCAACTGCATGCGCTTACGGCGCGATCCTGGGGGCCCAAGTGCTGATGTTTTCTCCTGCTGCGCTTGTGGGAACTGGACCTTGAGGAGGATGGAGGATTCCAGCTAGAGATCCTGACTAATTAGAGGTTGATTTCGTCAGCAACGTCTGCCTGACGCCGCGACAAAAGCGTAGTTCGGGGCCAGGATCAAGTTATCAGATGAAAAGCATGGGTGGCGCCCGACAACCTGGAGCGTTCCGGCTGAAGCTTAAATCAGGACGCTGCTCCGTTCTTCTCCAATTGTTTTTCTCCAACGGCGCCCTCTACTCCGCCCTTGTAACTCCGTGCTTTCGAGATAGAGGATCAGCCTTGGATGACTCACCACTAGCGCAACGCCATCTCCAAGCCTGACGCATCCCAAGATCGGTACTTTTTCTTTGTCAAGCCCCGATTTGCAAGCATCATTTTGGAGGAACTCCCTCTTCTAACTGCATCCTGCCGCTCATCTTGACCTGAGCCCACTCTACAATTGCAACCCGTCCTCCTCCCACTCTCGCCATGGCCGACGACTCGTATGCCGTCTTGCATACTTCGGGCGTGAACGGTCGCGTTCACAAATCGAATGGCGCCTCTATTGGCCACAGCAATAGCACCAGCGGCGCGAACCCGAGATCCTGTGTGACGTGCAGGAAGCGGAAGGTCAAATGCGACAAGAAACAACCGTGCAGCAATTGCACAAGGGCAAAAATCGAATGCATCTTCCCGAATCCGGGTCGTGCGCCTAGAAAGAGCAGGAAGCCACCAGACGGAGAGTTAATGGAGAGATTGAGAAGGCTCGAGGGCGTTGTACAAAGTTTGAATGCGCAGGTTGAAGAGGAACAACAGACACAGAGCAATGAGGAGGGGGATGCGTCAAGGCGGGGTTCAGCATCCAACGGCTGTCCGCGAGGCACGGACGCACCCTCAGTAGCTGTGGATAACAGTGTTGATGGGCTGGAGTCGAGGTTTGGAAGACTCGTGGTAGACCAGGGCAGAAGCAGATATATCAATAACAGCTTTTGGGCGAGTCTCAACAATGAGGTAGGATTGTCCATACACGCCCTGTTCATGGACTTGCTAATTATGTATAGGTTGAGGATCTCCAGGCAATTCTTATTGAACCATCCGACGACGAGGATGCATCTCACTCTCACTGTAGTCCCGAGTCTTCAAGTTACTCCAATCAGCACCAGAGTTTTATATTCGGATATAGCTCGTCAAATGTCGACATGCTCGCATTACACCCTACAGCTGAACGAGTTCGTGAGTACTGGGAAATCTATAAAGAGAATGTGGACCCTTTGGTCAAAGTCCTCCATCTACCAACAATAGAACCTAAGATTTTGGAAGCTTCAAATCATCCAGATAAGATTCCAAAGGGACTCGAATGCCTTATGTTTTCAATATACTACGGGGCAGTCACTAGCGTAATGCCTCAAGAATGCTACCAGCGATTTGGAGAAGATCGTACTACCCTTCTTCAGAAATATCGATTTGCTTTGGAGCAGTCGCTCGCACGTGCAAATTTCCTATATTGCGATGAGATGATCATCCTGCAAGCATTCGTTATTTTCCTCATACTACTCCGTCGAAATGATGACGCTCGTAAAATATGGACCCTCACTGGATTAGTCGTACGAATAGCGCAAACCTTAGGCATACATCGTGACGGCAGTCACTTCGACCTACCACCTTTTGAGATTGAGATGCGCCGCCGACTCTGGTGGCAAGTGTGCATTTTGGATGCAAGGTCATCCGAAGACCACGGATGCGATCCAACGATCGTCGAAGCACAGTTCGACACCAAGATGCCGCTTAACGTCAATGACGCTGATTTGGATCCCGACATGGCGGATTTCCCTGAAGATCGTGTTGGCTTCACAGAGATGACTTTCTGCATCATTCGATACGAAGTTGCAAATATTTTCCGCCGCATTCTTTATGTACCCCCGGGTCCGAATAGATGTAACCAGTTCTTCGCGAATCTTACCATCGCGGAGAAAGAGAAATGGATCAGCGAATGCCACCAGCGGCTTGAAGAGAAGTATTTAAAGCATTGTGACATGTCTGTGCCTCTGTATTGGGTGACAGCGACTATCGCTAGACTCGTCATGAGTAAAATGTGGTTAGTCGTCTATCACCCGCATCAGAGACGCGATGGAGGTAAGTTTTTCGATCCCCAGAGAGTATTCTCAGCATTAACAACTTCCAAGGTGCCAGTCTGCCCCAAGAAACGAAGGATAAGCTTTTTATCACTTCCTTAGAGAACATTGAGTACTCCATCCTACTAGAAACGGAAGCCCGCACAATGAAATGGGGCTGGCTTTTCCGTACATACGTGCAATGGCACGCCATCGCCTTCCTATTGTCCGAACTCTGCGTTCGTACGAAGGGCGAGGCGGTAGAACGAGCCTGGCGAGCGCTTGAGGCCACTGCAGGACGCTGGTGGTTTCCACTGGGCAATAATGCCGGGCGCAAGGGTCGACAAGGCTGTCTATGGAAGCCATTACGGAAGCTGATGGCTAAGGCTAGAGCAGCGAGAGAACGAGAGCTCGCCCTGGAACGAGCGGCGGCAGCTTTGAAAGGTCAACCACTCACGTACCAAGATATCCCCCAACTCCTCGACCAGCCAGTGGACGTGGAGGCGCTTGCCAATCAACAACCTCAGCAGCCGTATGAGCAGCTTGATGCAATGCTTCAACCGACAGCTCCTCGTCTAGGAGAAATGCCATCTTCGCAACCACCAAGCGGCGCATTTACGCTTACTAGTGATCAAGTGAGTGGTCTCTCGAATGTAGCCAACATTGGAACGCCAAATGGCAATGCTACAGCACAAGAATTCCAAGATCTCTCAAATTTGGGCCTTGACTACTTGATGCACGACATCATGGGCGATGATCCCATCGGTGGCCCACTACCGCCGGGAGGAGATGGACCATTCACGAACTCGAATTCCACTACCGGATCCTTTGATGGCTTCACCCCTAGTACTAGTACGAATGGATCAAATGGCCTTGGGCAGAATACCACCTCGCCGAATGTGAGCTCGGGACAGATTTCCAACAGCCCAGTGCTTGGTGAGGGAGCTCTCGATTGGGCTAATTGGGACGATATGGTACAGCAGTACGGGATGGATGTGGATTCGGAACAGATGCCCGGCCCAGTGAGTACGAATGGGGTGAATTATTTGAGTATGTCGACTTGGTTGTAAAGCTTTAAGCTTGGGGTCAAAAGGGTTTCATGAAGGTTTACACGGTCATGATGATTTTAATGTTGGTCTGATCGGAATGTACAAATATCAATGGGCGGGATACACCGGAAAGGAGTGTTGGATAGCGGCGTTCGAGGATGACACTCCACATTTTCCATTAGAGATCGGGATACCCATAGCATAGTACTTGTATTGTACTCGTATGAAACCTCCTCGCTTTTCATCTCCCGAAATCAATTTTTGAGTAGACGTGTTTTGAAACATCTTACATCTCTTGCTGTGTGCCCCGCTCGTGGCGTACATATTCGCGGAACGAATTCCCATCTTCGGCATTCGCCCGTTTTCCCTTGCCGATCCTCACGAAACGGCTTCGACCGAGCTAAAACTTCCACCCATCGCGGGTACCGGTGCTTTCTCCACGAAGCCCAGCTCGCCGGCTCTCGGGCCATGCAAATATCTGGCTAACTTCATTCGCCGCGGTGTTTGAGATTCGTAAGTCAAGTGTTTAAAGAGGTGGTGGTGGGATTGACCCATTTTAGACCCTTCGTGAGAACTTTACGAGGTTGAAGGTTTTCTGAGGTCGAGAGGTCTGTGGAGGGATCTATCGTGTGATCGACTTGTCTTGCGTGGTTTTTGTTTACTTTTTTGCCAGCCTCACGGCGCTCCACACGCACGCACACACCGTCTTTTACCTTTTGGTGCAAAAGCTTGGATTACTTACTGCAGAGTGTGGGAAGCCTCGACTTAAAAGCCCTTTCATCTCTATCTCTATACTCCTGGTCTCTTCCCAACCTCCTTATCAATCCCAGTCTCCGCTGCCGAACGCAACAACTTCATCGAAAATGGGTAAACCAATTCTCCTCCACCTTGGCGATGACGTCCGCTGGAACCATGACTTGTACAGGACGCTGCAGGAGAAATTTGAGATTAAGAGGAGCTATAGTATGGGGAGGGCAGAGTTTAAGGAGGCGTTGAGGGAGAAGAAGTGGGGGGATTTTATGGCTATGTATCGTCCGTTTTGGAATACGGGGGGTGAGATGGGGAATTGGGATCGTGAGTTGATGTGAGTGGTTTATTTCTTTCGCGGGTTAAATTCAAAAGGTGACAGATTGGAGAAGTAAGCTGGAAAGGAGGGAGCAATCATTCATAGAGACCTATGGATGAAGGATCGTGAAGATTCATTTGGGATGAAAGAGCTGGACTAAGTTCCATGGGGGTCTCGAGGGTCTGAAGGAATACTGACTCTTAGCCGTGGATAGTGAATTACTTCCTAAGAGTTGTAAGATCTATGCGAGTGCGGGAGCAGGGTTTGATTGGGTTGATACGAAGACGATGGCTGAACAAGGTAAGTTGTTATTCCATACTTCATCCGGGGGCTCTCGTTTTGGGTATCCCATAATTTGTCTCTGGAAAACCAAAAGTCGGTATTCTATGCAGAACGCAACAAAACGAAAAGGTTTGAGTGTATTCGAAGTTTCAAGTGCTCGTGAAAGGGCATACTCTCCTTCTACTATGTACCTTTTTTCCATATATCCTCTATAATACTTCTTGGACAGTCATTCAGCATGCAAAATTCCCCCTAATCCTGCCTTTAGGCATCATCTACTGCAATTCGGCAGCTGCCTGCACTGAATCCGTCGCTGACGCCGCCATATTTCTAATCTTATCGACCTTCCGCGCCTTCACCTGGTCCAACCAAGCCGCACGCTCCTGCTCCGTCCCCGAATTCCAGAACGCAAACCGGAACATCGCAGCCGTCACGCACAACCCGAACGGCTTCTCCCTAGGTATTATCGGCCTCGGCAAGATCGGCTATCGAATTGCCCAGAAAGCGAGCTCAGCCTTCGAAATGAAGATCTTGTACAATGATATAAGAAAGATGCCGAAAGAGGTGGAGGCCAGCGTAGGAGCGAAGTATTATCCGAAACTAGATGAGATGCTCGCAGATGCAGATTGTGTTTTGATTGCTACGCCTTTTGCTGGGGAGAAGGTGATGGATACACCTCACTTCAGGATGATGAAGAGGGGCTCTCGACTTGTGAATATCGCCCGTGGGAAACTCATCGATGAACCCGCTCTTGTTGAAGCGCTCGAGAGTGGTCAACTAGAGGCTGCGGGTCTTGATGTTCATTTTGATGAGCCGAAAGTCAATAAGAAATTGGCTAAGATGCAGAATGTCATGATGCTGAGTCACACTGCAGGCGCGAGTATAGAAAGTCATGTTGGGTTTGAGAGACTGGGGATGGAGAATTGTTTGAATTATCTCGAGAAGGGTCAAGCGATTTCACCGGTGAATCTGCAGTGGTTGAAGGGGAGGTTGTAGAAGTGTCAATGAGAAGAGTAGTTAGGTTTGACTGTATATGGGTGTTGGCCGATGAGATTGAATTGCATATACAGAAGGTATATAAGAAGCTGGGGAACGTAAAAGTTGACGCATGCATATATACAAACTTAGCATGGACATGGAGAAGCGCATTGGAAACGTGGATGAGTTCCCACCGATTTTTGTATGTTCATTTTCGGCTTCTTGTCCATGCATTTTGTTTTCGGGGTACATTCCGATGGGTATATTTAGGCTCGCGCTCTTAGCCTCTTTCACAACCACCTTTTGAAAGAATGAGCCTCGCTCTTACGCACCGCTTACCTCCGGAGTTTGAAGCCGTTGGTTCTTAATGTTTGTCAGCGAATCGGAGACTTTTATTCGGAGACATTCATATAAGGAACTAGCAACTCATACCTTCGAAGAGAAATGAGTCTATCAAATGCGGAATAGCATGAGGTTATCGTCAGCACTAGAGCTTGGCTAGAAATCCTGCGGTTACCTCCAAGCTCTCCTATACTCGTTCAGAGTCTATCTGGGGACGTCTCTTCTCTGTATTCCGTTCTCAAAACTGTACACGCGACATTTTAGATATATCCGAGGGTGCATTTGTTTGCTTGTCTGTCGAAGGTATCTGAGACCCATTTGGAAGGATACAGATTCAGGTATGTATGCTTTCTGGGGTATCTTCTCAATCTCTCCTCTCACTTACGACTACGCTTCATATAATACCCTTAATCCTTCGACCCACGTTATCTTCTTCTCTTCACCGAATTTTACTTACATGTCACTTACATGTCTTAATTTCCAAGCCATTACCCATGTATTCATTAATAACTGCGTGTATTTTCCCACCTACACCGCTTGTATCACCCTGCCCCTCAACCTCCGCTCGTACTCACTCATCCCTCTTTTACGCCCTTCTTTTCCTACCGCACGTCATAACCCCGACTAACATTCACAAGTAACCATGTCTACGTCCACCCAACAAAGCAGAAAGGAAGGCTGGGAGAACCCCCAAATTGCCGAACTCTACCAACTCGCCGAACGGGTAACCGGCCCCTTCGCCCGCCTGGCCTTCGAACAAGCCGGATTTCCAAATCATCCAGGACCACTAGCGGTATTCGATGATGCATGTGGGACTGGTGCTGCGACGGCGCAAGCCTATGCCATCTTGAAGGATCAGGGTGCCGAGGGTGAGAAGAAAGCGAAAGAGATGAAGATCACGTTGGGAGACACGGCTGAGGGAATGATTGCGTATTGCGAGGAGAGGATTAAGAAAGACGGATGGGAGGGTGCTGAAGCAAAGATTGTGGACGCTGTGGTATGTGTTCTTTCTTCGTACTAACTTTTCCGCAGATTGCCTTTCATGTCTCACAACACCGCGATGAAGAGAACTGATGTATTATCATAGGATACTAAACTCCCCTCTTCAACTTACACCCACGTAATCAGCACCTTCAGCCTCGGGCACGTCTCCTCCCCAACAACCGCCCTCTCCGAATGCTTCCGTCTTCTCGTACCCGGCGGCTCTGTCGCTCTTACTTTCTGGCCGTCCATAGCCTGGAACGGCATCATGGCTCGTTCATTCGCCCGTCTCCCGGGCTCACCTCTCATGCCCAGCGACAGCGAACTCCTCTCCACTCTGCACCATGGCGAGTGGTATGAGGCGCCATATTGCTCTAAACAGCTTACCGAGGCAGGTTTCAAAGATGTGAAGGTTGAGGTAAAGAGGTTGAACGCTAATTGCGGGACTGCAAGCCAGTTTGCTAGGACGATGCATATGCCTTCTTTCGTCGTTATGCAGAAGTTTTGGACGGAGGAGGAGAGGGAGAGGTGCAAGGATTTGGTGGGGAAGGCCATTGAGGAGGAAGTTGAGGGGATGGTTGGGAGGGACGGGATTTTGATGGTGGATACGGATTGTCTTGTTGTGACGGGGAGAAAGGAGTAGTGCTTGCGGGAGATCGAGAATCTCTTGACCTCGCTGTGGATAAGATGTACAAATTCATACTTTCCGGAGCCTCTGTTAACGTGTCCGTTTCCCATTTCCCCCCTTCCGCTTGCTTTACCCGACGCAGCAAGCGATTTCGGCCATAAGCCTAGTAATCAGACTCTCTTTTCGTTTTCAACTGGTAAAGGAAAAGCAATAGTCTTTGTTTACCCATGCGGATGCTAGAAGGAGCTACCATCTACGTAGCCAAGCTTTTTAGCATTACAGCACTATAAGAGAGATCAAGAGCATTTGCCTTAACCAAAGTTTGAGTAGAAATCAATCACCTCGTCCCAATCCCGTCCCATGCATTCCATAATCGGGGACGAAATGCGATGAATGGAAATAGCAGGGGTTGTTAGAACACGATGTGTGGGCAATACCTGGGTAATGACCTCACCGATATGAAACAAGACAGGATGACACATTTGTAGCCAGTTGAGTTGACAGCTCGACATATTTGACAGCACATGGCGCTGAGTGAAGAACATGACCACGACTGACAGTATCATAAAGTCCGAGCTGCGTTGGTTGGAGATATCGTCGATGGTCATCATGTGAGCTGGCTTGGTGATGAATATAGGTACAGTAAAACCTCGGTATAAGAATTTACCCGGTATTAGCATAATATACGGTACAAGAATAAGGTTCTAAAATTTATCTAAATTTACTAGTATATTCTTAAACTCTTAGTTTAAGAATTATTTTAAGCCTTCTACTATATAAATTCTTATAAAGAGATTTTAAAATAGACTAAAAAAAGTAGATTTATTATTAAATATAGAGGAAAGTGTATAGTTCACTCTATTTTTAAGTAGGCTTGCCTCTTTTAGGTAGGTGTCTATAATTAGTCAGAATTTAACATAGGAATAATCGCTGCATAAGCATTGAAAACCTGCGCCGAAGGGGTATTCTTATACCGGGGTTTTACTGTAGGCTAGAACCGCTGCTGTGGCTGTAGGGCTGAAGTGAGGCTTGTCGCCAAGCCTTGCTCGCTCGCTCTCTCGGACGGGGAGGGTATGTGGTATGTGGTATCTGTCCCTTCCAACAATCAATCCTACGCTCTTTTCCCCGCTTCATCACTGTCCCGTTTCACAGTGCTTTTATCTGTCACTGTACCCTTGCTTCATTACTCCATACCTCAAACCGCCACCATGGCCGGTGGAGGAGAACGACCGCTCCTCGCCGAACGGCCCTCCTCTGAACTCGACAACGACCGCGACCTGGCCGAAGAAGATGCCCTCCTAACCGGCGAACGAACCGGCCGCTCAGACAGTCCCAGAGGATGGAAGTTCTGGAGGGAAGTCGGGCTTTTTCTATGGGCGGTTATAGCCACCGCAATCGTGATTATTTTCGCCGTTATCTATCAAAGACAGCAAATCCCAAAGCATGGGTCCTCGCATCCCTCTGGCAAGCGCAACTTGATATTTATGGTCAGCGATGGAATGGGGCCGACCAGTCTGTCGTTGACGAGGTCGTTCAATCAATTCCAGAATGGTCTCCCTTGGAGCGATCAGTTGGTTATCGACCAACATCTTATCGGACAGTCCCGAACAAGATCAACGTCAAGTCTGATCACGGACTCAGCGGCTGGTGCAACGGCTTTTTCATGCGGTCAGAAGAGTTATAATGGTGCTATCTCTGTACTTCCCAACCATGACCCCTGTGGGACAGTACTTGAGGCCGCCAAAAAGGCGGGATACAAGACCGGATTGGTTGTTACAACTCGAATCACGGATGCCACACCGGCTTGCTTCGCTGCACACGTCAACATGCGATCAGAGGAAGACCGAATTGCGGAACAAATGGTTGGAGACTATCCCTTGGGGAGAGTCGTGGACCTCATGCTCGGGGGTGGACGATGCCATTTCCTTCCCAACAGCAGCGTTGATTCCTGTCGCGACGACGATAGAGACATAGTAGCCATGGCAAAGGACAAAGGTTTCAGCTATGTAGACTCTCGCAGTGGCTTTGATAGCCTGAAGTCAGGCGCCGCTATTGATCTTCCTCTTCTTGGCCTGTTTGCCGAAACAGACATTCCTTACGAAATCGATCGCAGGAACCAAGGCAACATTTATCCATCCCTGGATGAGATGGCAAGGACAGCTATGAAAGCATTGAGCGATGCGACCAAGAACAGCGACCAAGGATTCTTCCTCATGATCGAAGGTAGTCGCATTGACCACGCAGGCCACCACAATGACCCGGCTGCCCAAGTTCATGAAGTCCTAGCCTACGACAAAGCCTTTGCGAGCGTTCTTGAGTTCCTTGAGAATGATCCCGTGCAAGGTGTCATGGTTAGCACCAGTGATCATGAAACAGGCGGTCTCGCAACTGCTCGCCGTATGTCTCCCATTCTCTGCACCGTTTCTGTCTGATGCTAATATTCTACACAAGAACTCCACACATCCTACCCCGAATACGTCTGGTATCCCAGTCCCCTCGCCAACGTCTCCAAATCCGCCGAACGCCTAGTGTCTGAATACCAACATTACCTCTCCGGCTCGCCCGCCGACGCAACCCCCTACATCCGCAACGTCATTGAAGCTGACCTTGGAATCAAAGACGCCTCAGACACTGAAATATCAAACCTCGTAAATAACCCCAACACCGCCCAATACCAATTCGCAGACATGATCAGTAGGAGAAGCCAAACGGGCTGGAGTACCCACGGCCACTCGGGCGCGGATGTGAATATCTATTCCAGTGATCCGAAAGCAGCAATGTCTTTGGTGGGAAATCACGAGAATACGGAGGTTGGAGACTTCTTGAGGGAGTATCTAGGTGTTGATGTCGATGCTGTGACGAAGGAATTGAAAGAGAAAGGAACTTCTTTTAACACGCTTGATGCGGAAGGGAAAGAAGTCAGCTGGATGGGACCGATTGCCAAGGAGGGGGAGAGACTGGACGGACAGGATCATTTGGGGACTTATGAGGGGGACTTCAAGAGACGGAAACATAAGCATAAGAGGGATCAAGCTTGTGAGTGTGGGTTGTGATATTCTGAAGATCTTGATCAGCACATATGGCGTTTGGAGCGTTTTTGATACCTGCATTTTGACATTTGATCTGGCTGTACAGAATACTTTTTGATGGTGATACCTCTTCTGCTTCCCGTTTTGCCCAACGCATCCCGATGCCTCAATTCCAAATTACATGCTTGAGTCATGAGATCATCTGCTCCTTACTATATCTCCATGTTTCGTCTACGATCTAATCGCCATGTCTCGCCTTGCCAACACCTCAAAAAAAGTCCTCCCCACGCACTCACATAGAATATCTGATGAATGTCAAGCACACTTAGCTCTTCATCCGCAAGCTTCACACCCTTGTTCTCTCATGAAGAAAAGGCTTCTGAATCCATCTTAGAATCAGGCTTCTTAGAAGTACAGCTTCCAAGATGATATCGAGAAAGTCTAAGAAACGTTGGAGAAGAAAACCTTTTTAGAAACTTTGCTTCCGGGACATTACTTCACTAATTGATGAGTATTTTGTGAAAGTGGATTGTCTTAGAAGGGGAAAAGTAGGCTTCTCAGAAGCGTTGCTCGAAGTACGTCGAACAGCATTGAAAACGTTCGAGGAGTTCTGCTTCCCTTGCAGCTTCCATTCACTATGAAATTCCCTTTAATCTCGTAAACTATGAGATAGTATCAATGGATATCAGCTGGCCGTCCCAACCATTTCGTGATGACCAAATTTCTTTTCAAATCAGAGACGCCCGCGCTATGCGTGTCCTATGCCCGTAAATGCAGAACAACATCAACTCCCATACGCCTCGTAATCGCCCCTTCTCCCGGAATAGATACGATCGTTACCGTTTTTCCGTCTCGGCACTAGATATTCGCCCCTACAACTCCCTACCCAGCCACTCCTCAAAGTACAAACAGCTCTTTGCACTAATGGCTCCATCGTCCCCACAGATCTCGAAAACAGGACATTTACCACATGGCGCATCGTTGAAGCCGTTTTCATATCCCTTCTCGTCTTCATCTCGCTGCTTGGCTCCGCGAACGGTCCGATAACCCCTCGGTCCCATGCGTTCCAAACGGCCATCCAACACCATCATCTCAAGTAATTGTTCCAAGTCTACTTCCAGTATAACGAGGTTCTTAAGGAGACCAAGCGAGTTGATGTAAGCAAGAATAGTGCTGGAGGTGGGGTAGGAATTGAAGCTCGAGTCTTGCGGAACGAATTGCATTTTATCGCCGCGCGGATAGGGGGCAATCTTAGGTACGACGTCTTCGATATCGCGAGCTCCTTGCGCTTGGGCTTTCTTCTTGGCGATTGCGACATCCAGCTGTTTCTGCCGCCTGGGATGGTACTGGGAGGGGACGGAGACCCAAGCCTGCGCTTGTACGAATTGCACCACGACTCGGGCTATGGTGTCTATCAATCCTACGTCGAATTCGCCTTCCGAGTGCCATGGACCGCCTACAATTTCGTCCGAGGGCACGAGGTGTTTGAGGAGGTACATCTTCCTGGTGGGAAACTTGACATTGGCGACGGATTTGATGAGGCCCTTTGACTCGAGGACTTTCAGGCTTTTGTTGAGAATATTCTGCGCGACGCCAGTCTTGGTCCGGATGGACCGTGACCAAATTCCCGCGGATTGCACTTCATCGATGCAGAGGTAGATGCGGCGTTCATCAGGGGTCATGCTACGGAGCCTGTTGTGTATTGTGTTACTATCTTCCTTTCACAGAACATGTGCGCCGTTCGTTTTGAGGTGTCGTAGACTTACCTTGCCGCCTCTTCTCGAGTCCTTAGTTTCCAACATGCTTGCCCCTCCCAGGTAAACGTCTTCATCATATGCGAAGCCACCAACTCCTCCAGCAGGGCTATGAGCGCGGTCGTGTTCTCGGCTATCTGCATATTGGCAAGTTCGCGATGCTCAAATATGGTGTCTGGCGGTGCTTCGGCACATTTGTCGTAGAGGAGGTCTTTCTTGCTTCTGGTGTGAGTCTGAGACTCATCGTCACTGCTTTCCAGAGCAGTGTCGCGTGGAGCAGTGTCGAGCGGAGTCGTTTCGAGCGGAGTCGTGTCCGTGGAAGCGGAGGCGGTTGCTGCTGCGGTCGCCATGGTGGTTAAGAGGAGTTGGTTAGTGTTATCGGTCGATCATGGAGGAGAGAATGTTGGGGGAGGAGATTTGGTGTGATTAGATTAGCATTGTTCTTAAGATGAGTGGTTGAGGATTGGCTTCGCAGTGGGGGACCATGAAGTGATTCAAGTGAATGCTCAATAATTATTGAGCTCGGGCCGTTGTCTCTTGTCCTGTGAAACTGCTCCGAACGAGCTGGGAGCTGACTCATCCCATCGCTCCTTAGTATCTTCTCATTTCCCACTAGGTATGCAACACCTGTCGCTCTTCTTCGAGAACGACATGATCTGGCCATCAGCCGCGAAGGACCTCTCCCTTGGAAGCATTATAGGACCAGGCGCGGAATGCGGTGAAATAACACAGGTCAAGGGTGGGTGCCGAGTAAAAAGGAGAGTTGCTAAACAAAATGGCTGTGGTCATGAATGCGAGCTAAAGCATGCGACTCGCTTTGGCTTTTCTGTCAAATAGTAGAGTATGACGAAGAATGAATGGCTTGATTGGATAGTACTTTTGCCTCTGTGAAGGGTAGGCGCATGGTAGAGGATTCAGTGATCAGGCTCATGGAGGAGGGGCTTTTCAAGGAAGAGGTTATGGTGTTGAAGTGCGGTTCTAGATGTCGCGATGCCGAAGCATGGATTCATCACGGTTAACTAAAAGAGGGAAGCTTAGAGACGGAGATAACGAGTAAGTATTCGAACGAAGGAATCATCAATCTAGAAATGTGAGGCCCCGAAGCACCTGCTAACATCTAATCGTATTTAAGGTCCCTGAACCCAGCAATCACCTCGATAGACCCATCCTTCGATTCCGCAGCCTTCTTTGCTCTGATCTCGGGATTAAGCTGCAAGGTCTGCTTGGCCTTGACCCATTCCCTCATGGAGACGGGCTTATCGAATCGATGCTTCACACCCGCCTTCTCCAAAACGGGCGAATCAGTGATGGGGTGTAATATCAAATCGCTATGAGGTCGTACAAAGTACAGCAGTCCTGTACGGTCGTACTCCCATTGATCCTCCGGAGGTGTCACGACGCGATGAACCGAGCTCTTTAGGTAGCCTCCCGTCAGATGCGAGATTGTGTCCGCGAGGTTTACCGTGATGGTTCCGGGCTGCGCCGAGACATAGGTCCATTTTCCGTCTTCGCCGAGGATTTGCAATCCTGCGATGGGTTGACGGAATAGCAAAGTCAATGAACCTAGATCAGTGTGGCCACCCGTTTGCTGACCATTGGCTTCAGCATGCTGCTCAGGGGTCCGCTTATGGTAGATCATATATCGGAAGTGATCCTCGCTGCGTTGCTCGTAGCTGTGTTGCCGCACAAGGTAGTCCTCGTCTGGCAGCTGGAGGACGATGGCGAAGAGTATGAGAAGGGGTAGAACCACATTCGTATGCAAAGCAATGGCGAAGTCCTTGATCTCCGGTAGATGGGCCTTCACGAGGGATGGGTAGTCATATTTCCCCACAAAATCCTTCGTGAATTTTGGGAAGTTAAGCATCTCAATGTTGTCCCCATTGTTACTTCCGCTGAATCGTCGTACGGATCTTCGCCAGCCGTTATAGTCTGCATTGGCATAGTCGACCTCGTATTTCTCCTTCTCTTCAACTGGCAACTTGAAGAAATGTTTGGCAAGTGTGACTAAAGGTGGGGGTACAATTAGCATCAACTTCAAAAAGGGTTTTGGTACTGCTAGGACCCGCTTTATATTTCTGCCAACAGTATTCTGATCTTCAGATACCACATGAGTGGGGTGTGGGTAGCGAACGTGTAAGGGAAAAGTATAAACACGAGGACATTGACTTTGTACCCCGACCTTACGTACACTGTTCATCCACCCGTTCTTGCGGAATGCCAAAGTCCTTCACGTAGAAGAAACCGACGTGATGAACAGCATGCTCCAATTGTTTCGCAAGTTTCTCTTTGCCCCCAGGTTTGGAGAACTCTGACAGATCCAGAGTGACGAGCTCCGACCAGGGCAGATTGTCCTTCGTCTCAGGAGGATGAACGTAAGGCTCCAATCGGTCGAAGCTGTATTTGGTGAAGTCTTCAATGGGCGCCGAAGGTGGCTCGCGGAGCTTTACATCGCTCGCAGTTGTTACTGCTGTAGCAGCCATTTTATCGGTCTCTTTGGAACGTCAATAGCGGGATCTAGCTGATCACGTGAGATCAGACGCCTATACTTACAATAGAGAAGAGTCTGGAAAGCGTTTCCAAGACTTGACTCATTAGCACGGCGTCTATTTATCAAAGCATCCTTTTTATTCTTTTTTATGGACATTTGTAAGCTTTGCCAAAAATCCGTTATTTGCGATGACGATATTCATGGCTGGAGTTGCGCAACCATTCGTAAATGTTGTAGGAAGCGGGGTTTAGCGGGGACAGCACGCTGTATGGAGCGTTGAGGTTGTGAATCTCATCTGCACAAGTAAAATCGTCGTTAGTAGTTATTTTCTTCCTTTGGTCAATGGGCCAGAACTTTGATAGCTAAACCAGTGCTTTGATACGAGAGACATGCCAATTAGGCTCACGGGTCACAGCATTCCTTTTCAGGATCAGGTGACTAAACGTCTCGAAATCTACTGAGAAGATTGGAAGACGTAGAAGCGTACTCGAGTAAGCCTATGAGAAGGATTGGTTGCGTGTGGTATGCCCATTTCATACCACGAGTTCAGCTATCACCTGAAGAATACTGACGGTAAGCCATCTACAATGATGTTACAGCAGAAATATACCATTGACCGAGACTATAGGATATCTCATTTTCATCGAGAGTCCTCCTCGCCGACGGCGATTCCTGCACTGTATGGAGTCCAAGTCGTACTCCCCTGCTTACTGTCCTCTTGAGTGAGTTCAAGTGGGTGTGTCCCCCCGACGAAATATTCGAAATCTACTGCGATAGTAATGAAGACGACCTTAAGTTCTGAGAGCCACTGAGGGTTGTCTGGATCTGTGGTAAGGAGAGACGAACAGCTTGGCCACACACCGCCTTCTCACATGTTCACGCCAAAGCCATTCTTGCAAAGAAGACGAAGACGGTGGAGTAGGTATCTGCCGTAGTAGTACGAGTGCCGTCGTGGTTACGTCGATGCAATCTTTATGACGTGGACTAGAGAATTGAATCTGATTCCACACCGAGAGTGGATTTTGGCGGAGTTGTCTTCGTATTCCTCGATACCGATGCAAGAACGGGAAGATTGCTATTCGGCCACTACGGATCTGATACGTTTGTCAAATACCTGACGATCCTACAGATTAGTGGAGGTCGAGGTCTGAAACCCAGAAGAGCGGCCGTGCGTCACGGCCTGGTTCCGGTAGATTCCTACAATGGGATTAGAGGTGATCAAGACGGGTCAGAGGAAGAGATAGAGGAAGAGAGGCAGACACGTGATAAAGCACAGCGTATGAGATGAGGTGGAGAAAAGAAGGCTGAGGTTCTCGTCTTGATGGAATGAGACTTTACGAATATGTGCACGGCTAGAGGCCACACAGCGGCCAAGAATGGCATGTAATGTTGCTGCGCGACTTTCTGTTGAATACATCATGCACTTACAAAGGCACGAGGCGATGCACCCTCATACCTTGGCATCGTGTCGGGTAGCGTTTCTCGAGTCTGAGGGATGATGAGGCCAACGAGCTGGAAATCTGGCCTACGGTACAGTTTTGACTCGAGTTTGGTCCGTGGCTTGCAGAATCCTGAATCGACAATCCTCTGTGTTGAGCAGCCTCTCCTTGCGTTGCTTTCGCATCCGTCTTCGTCTGGGGAGTCTCGGGCGGCCTAGCGTCGAGTCACCGGCTAACGATTGGCTGATTTCCAATCCACAAGCTTTCTTGCTCTGTTCCTTTGGTGCAGTCTTCCGCGTTCTTCACTCTCACTCAGGCGTCCATCATATTCCCATTCCATTGTCGGGGGCGATTGAGCTGCCGAATTGGAACATGTTCGAACATCTCGAACGTTGTATCGTGTTGACAATGCCTGAGAATCTCCTTGGCACCTTTTGTGGGGATCCCCAGACCCCAAGCCTCGGGTATCATGAACCGCCTTTGTTCTGGTTTCGACGACGACGCGGCCACATCTGTCTCTCGCTCGTGGAGCGCCACGGAATCCTTTCCTTTTTGAACTTAAGGTCGTTCCAATGCCCTGGGCTTGCTGCACTAAGTTGGGATTGCTGAACTACTAGGCTCTCCACCTGCAAACATGTCTCCAGATGAGTCGACCCCAGGATCTCGAAATCCGGCATGGGGAATAAGAGTGCTCTAGGCCCCCAGGAGAGCTGTCTCCACTCTTTACAGACCTCCCCTATATTGCTATCTTGCGAAGGTTGAGACCGGCCATCGTTTCTGTCCTTGAAGTTTGTATCTTGTCAACGAGATTGTACAATATGTCGGGCGAAAAGACGTCACATGAGGAGATCTCTCACCAGCAGCCTCAGGCTACAAAACACCATCACGGTGTTGGGGACGGCGGGCTTCATCATGATCATATTGCGGCTGAAGCTATTGGAGGCCATGCGTATGAACTACCAAAAGGATACTATAAGAGTCCGGGATTCATTGGCACAGTCATTGTAAGTATGCCTTTTGAAACGAAAATTGGACATTTTGAACTCATACAATTTATTTAGGCAACATGCCTTGCTCAGATATCAGGTTATCTAGGATGGGTGCTTCCGTCAAATACTTTGTCACTGATCGACGCCGCCATTGGCCCTTCTCCGAATCTTATTTGGGTCTCTATCTCATGGACGGCAGGTTTCGCTGTTGGGTTTACTCTTGTTGGCCGTCTGTCGGACATCTTTGGACGAAGATGGTTTTTTATTGGCTCCTCTGCTCTCGCCATCATAGGTAACATCATAGGTGCTTCAGCCCAGAGTATCAACATGTTGATCGTAAGTTCTAATTTCGACGCCATCTCTCACAAGTCATCAGAGAAGCTAATCTTACGCAGGGAACCAACTCAATCAATGGCCTTGCAGCTGCTGGTCAACTGTCCTTCAACGTCGTGCTTGGCGAACTCGTATCGAACCAACTTCGTGGTCCCATAAACGCATTCGTCCTATCGACTTCAGTTCCATTCGCCGTATTCGGGCCACCGGTTGCACGTGCTTTCTACGAACATACAGCCCTCCAATGGCGCTGGTCGTATATCCTCGGAGTCATCGTGAATACTATTGCGGTGATTTTGTACGTCTTGTTTTACCATCCGCCCACATACGTAAGTTCCATATCCTGACCAATCACTTTCAAATCAAGATAGCTGACATGCTTCTAGGAAATGCTTCACATCGGAGGAAAATCCAAAATGAGACAATTGAAATCCCTCGACTTTGTCGGCATATTCCTGTTTACCACCGGCCTCGTCGTTTTCCTGATCGGTCTCAACTGGGGCGGATCCTCATACCCCTGGAAATCTGGCCATGTACTTGGAGCACTCTTTGCGGGATTCTTCGGCCTTGTTATATTCTGCATCTGGGAAGCGTATTGTGGACTTGAATATCCACTCATTCCAATGCGGCTGTTCCGAAATATCAAGTACGATGCTATAGTGGCTTGTGCCTCTATCGGTGGAATGGTGTACTATGCAAATACGGTCATCTGGCCAACGATGGTCGGCGCACTTTTCACAACTGATGTCCAGGAAGTTGGATGGATGTCTGTAAGTCCACTCCATCCCCCCTCCAATCCTATCAGTTCATCTCGCGGAACTTATACCTAACAACAAACAGTGCGCAGTAGGCGGCGGCCTTCTCTTCGGCCAAATCCTCGGCGGAATCGGCGTGCGCTTCCTTCCCAGAATGAAAATCCAGATGGTCGTCGCTGCCGTAATAATGGTCTCCTTCGTCGCCGCCATCGCAGCCTCCAACCAGCATACGCGCAGTCGTACAGTAACTTTCCTCCTCATTGGCACCTGCGCTGCCGGATACATCGAAAACCTCACGCTTAGCACCATGGCGCTCGTGTGGGATCCCACTGATATCGGTCTTGTGGCCGGTGTCATGGGCGCCATTCGTACAGCCTCGAGTGCCGTCGCCACGAGCATGTATTCCAGTATCCTGACTACAGAGGCGGGGAAGTACATTCCCAAATACGTGACCCCAGCTGCTCTCAAGGCCGGGCTTCCCGAGACTTCACTTACAGCACTTTATGCTGGCATTACGGCGGGCGATTTCTCTGCTGTGGCGGAGATTACCCCTGAAATTATCGCCGTGGTGAGCGATCAGGTCAAGTATGCGTATAGTCTGGCGTTTCGGACTGTGTTTCTTTGTACGCTGCCGTTCGGTGTACTGCTTTTGATTGCGGCGTTCTTAGCACCCAATGTAGAGGATTACCTCACGGATGAGGTTGCCAGGAAGTTGCATGGGAAGGGTATTGAGAAGTCGGAACCTGGGGTAAAGAAGGAGGTTGTTGACGAGGCGTAGAGAAATATTTTGTTTCGGTTCTTTACCGATATTGCTGTAGTTGGCTTCGCGAAGACCTGGTATAAGAGAGTGGACTTCTTTTGTTCTAGTAGAGAGATAAAATTATATAAGTAACTTAAAATGTAGTAAATGCATGTATCAACTTAAGATCTTATTCAAGATATTGGGAGAACTAAGCATCCAGCCCGGTCTCAAGCTTCCAGAGCACAACAATACAAATTCTATTTCGGAACCTTCTCTATATCCATTCACTTATCTTCTTCATGAAGTCCTTCATCACTTCGTCTATTCAACTTGATCTCATCCTCATCATCAACCCTTACTCGATAGAGCAAAGAAATTAGATCCAGTAGAAGAAGTGATATATCTACACCGAAACAGCGCAATGGAATCTAGGAAAATAAAACCTTGAATCAATTAAGAACATGTGAATGCCATTGGGAAGAGAGAGAAATAGGAGAGAAAACTCCTCAACGCCACGCTCGAGAATCCTCAAAATGGCCAATTCGACCCGTCCAACGCCTAAATATGCAGATGTTGAAGGAACTCTGAGCACTGGGAAGGCAGCAGAAGGAAATAAAGCCGGAACAATTATGTTTCGCTGGTGGTAATAATTACAGGCAAAGTTAATGAAGGACAACAATGAAAATTCGTATCTTGGGAATAAAGTTGGGTCCATGTTAGCCATTGACAGCAGATACCCCGCGTTCACGTTGACCTGGTTTTACCTGAACTCGCTCATCCTGAGTAGTGGTAATAGTGCTCTGCTTGAAGATCGTACGCATCGGCGAAAGAGAAGACGGACGTTTGGACTCTTATATCACTTGATTAGTGACAAGCCATACGCAAAATTCTTTTTTCAAGCGCCGAAGTCGTGACCAAAAGTAGTCCCAAATTGGTTCCACTCTGGCTGATGTACATCCAGCATCCAACTGACAGGGTCGAAAATCTCGAAACTATTCGCACTCGCTAATCCGTTCGGAAGCTGGAGCGGCATACTAAGCGTATTGAGATGCGGGTTGAAAGGATTCGGTAAGCCACCCAAATCTTGTATAGCGGCGCCTGGCGGAGGCGTTGAGTTGTTCGAGCTGTCGGGGTTGGTAGGATTGTTTACGACGGTTGTATCGAGCTGCTCGGTGCCGCCATTGACTTGAGATTCGCGCCAGCGCCATATGCAATCAAAGACGACGCTCATGCTCATGCGGCTGCGGATCATGAGACGAAGAGGATCCTCCAGGATCCCGGAACTTTCCCTTCTTGAGTGCGTCGGCTGAGGTGGCGGCTGCGTTTGTGCGCTGAACATGCTTGACATGTTCGGCATGGAGGCAGACGGGACAGCTGGGGATTGCGTCATGCTGTGTACGCTGCGGCCACTAGAACTCGCTTTCCAAAGCTGAGCGAGGACTTCAGCGAGACGATCCGGGAGGTCGTTTTGTTCGACACGTGATTTTCGCATTGCTTCAACCGTCTGGTAGACGTACTGCCGCCCCTGGTCATAAGGTAATCTTGAGGCAAACTCGGAATTCAGAAGCTTTAACAACGCAAAGCCAGCGGCTAGTATCATTTGCATCACGTAATAGGGCACGAATTTCAATCTGTCTTCTTTGAATAATTTGAAAGACTTCTCCAAGAAGCCGATGGAAGCGTAGTAGAGGTCAATGAGATCACTGCGTCTCCCGGTGATGGAGTCGGTATCGAAGAAAGCATATAGACGTAAATGCAGATATACTGCATGGTGATGGAGCTGTTCTAGTTCTGCTCACACGTTCTATTAGCGTCTTTCTCTAATACCTGATTGATAGTATTGCAGGGTGTGGCCACAAAGGGGATAGGTTCGTGCCATAATCAAAATCCGTACCTGTGTCAACTCCATCCAGCTGTCCGAGCTCCTCCTGAAGGCGATCGGCCTCTAGGTTCGCATAGAATGTACCGCGACTACTATTGACACCTGACTTATCAGATAATCGATGACTGTTGGATAAGTAAAGCAGTTTCGTTATTCGACTAGCCGCCATTTCTTGTCGGAGCCGAGCGAATAAATCTGGCGGTAGCACTTTCATGTGCTCTTCATCATCGGCCTTGAACTCGAGCATTGAATCGTAAAGCGTAAATGACGGTTGACCATAGCCAGTAGAGACCCTATGATACAATTAGCCGTCTGCATTTCAAACGCAATATAACAACCAGAATTGCATACGTTTGCGCAACGATGTTGCACACGGCCCAAGTTCTCATTCTATCACTGATGTCTTCTTGCCTCAGGCGTAACTTTAGTCGTGAAAAGTCTTGTGGGTGTGTTGGCTGATGAAGACCCATTTGCATAGCGACTTGCATCATCAGTCCGCAAAGCATGAAGGTGGGATCCGTCGACGTTCTACTCGTAGGTAACGGCCATGTGCAAAGCAGACACAATGCCTTGACTACTTGGTGGTTTTGTGGTATCTTCATAGCAGTCTGCCATATGAGAGTTGTCAGCGGCTCCTTCAGACGTGTTAAAAGACCCGTGTCGATTTCATAGTGTCGTGCAGCGACACTGACGATGGACCAAAAGAGTAGAAGCGAATCTTTCGCATATTCTTCCGCAGTCCTTAAAGGATCTAGGAACGGGAGAAACGGATGGTAGTTTTGGAAAAACTCCGCGAATAACTCGTTTATTTGGTTTGATCCAAGTTTAACCTCTCCAAGCGCGTGGAACATAGGGGAACCACTACGCAAGTCTAGGAGCGATGAAGCTGCGACAGCCTGGTGTTGAGTTTGTAGGTATGAGTCATCCTCTTCTGCTTGAAAGCCGGTGGAGTATCCGCCCGCTTCAGAGGTCGGATGGGGTGTATGCAGTGTGGGTTGCGTCGATAAGCCTGGCTTGCCCTCGTACGCAGCCAAACGGTCCCTCAATGCCGCCATCTCTCTCTCCATCTCGGCGTTTCGACTTCGCTTGCCAATTCGCTTGAAATGGGGTTCGATAATACAATTGAGCTTGTGTTTGACGCAGCGAGAACAGGGTTGGAAGGGATCTTGCTGGACGTTGCAGCGGAGCTATTCAGAAGGTGTTAGTGGGGTGATGAGACAAGAGAGAAGGTGCTTTCATCCGACGCAGAGCCGCTAGAAAAAGAAGCCTTGGGCATGAAACATTACCTTCTGCTGTCTACATTCGTTACATGCACGCTTAACGGCTGCGGGTCGCCGCATACGCGCCCCGTTGCGTTCGCCGTGGGGATCTTGTTCATCGTCGCTGTCAATTGGGCGTTTGAAACCCTGAGAACGGGCGCTGGGCGGACTGCTCCCGTACGACGCGAATTGCTGATGTGCTTGGGCTCCCGGTGTGGTCGGGGACATGGAGTTCATTATGTTGTTGTTCAGGCTCCCTTGGTTGCGCCTCCGATACCGCAAAGATGAGCGCGGGTTGGTGGGGTGCGAAAGATAACTTTGTTTAAAGAGAGCCTTCCGCGCGGGATCGGGAATGGGACAATGAGGTGGATTTAGGATGCGCTCGGCGCGCAAACATTGCAGAGAGCTACAGACGGCGAATGACTGTTCGCTTCTCTCGTATGAGGGGAGCTTGGGTTGCCAGATAGCCGTGCAGTTGAGCTGGGGCTTCGATGATCAACGAGGGGCGTTTCGGTGTGGGCGCGACGTTTACTTAAGGCTGGCACTGGCTTCCGCAGCCTCTTTCTCTCTCATGAGTCAACAGCGCCGGCTCTCCCAAGAACTCGATCAGCGGTGAGAAGAGAAGCTGGGATGGTCAAGCTGCTCTTCAAAGATCCCAATTGAGGACCGTTTCCTACCACCTCTCTGGAGGACGAGGATGTCTTGTCGAATAGAATCCCAGTACCAAGCTACTGGGAAAGCTATCATCAACCTGGAATCTACTGTGGTGAAATGTTTCGACACGAGTACGTAAAGTAGGTAATCCCACCATCTCTATCGCTCTCATTCAAACCAGGTTTGCCATTCATTTTCATTTCAGAACGGTAAAAGAGTAGTTCCATCTCATGATGCCTTGCTCTCTTGAATCGATCCTTAACAACCCGATTTATGAGACGGAAGCAGTCTCCCCAACGCTTATGAGCATGTTCCCAGCGATAAGCGCGAACAGAGCTGCAACATCAATAGGGAGAATGGCTGCGTAGGGATTGGCTATTACGTTGGTCAAATAGTTCAAACTCCAAAAATAATGATTATTTTTATAGTTTAGTTGCTACTAACCCAAATGGCTAATTCAGTGGCCGACAAAGGAATCACACGTAGGAGGCTTCGTGAGCCTTTGCTAAGATATTGAGTAATCCATATGGTCAATTTTGAAATGGCGGGAGCAGGCTATTCTCGGAAATATGGGTCACATCTATTGTCGACGGTTAGGGGGTGCCGGGTGATGTGATATTCAATTGCCTTTTTTGAATTCTCGTATAGTTCTACTTCGCACGACCTGTCCAGTGAAGGCAATGGAAACACGATGCAGAAGCCGCCTTCATTCCTCAAACCCCTATGAAAGCTAGCACGAACCCAGGAGACAGCCGATAATGCACATGAACACCGATGCCCTTCCATTTTCAGCACCAACTCAAACCCGCTCTTCTACACATTTAGCGCTTCTTTTGCTGTGACTCCTTGAGCACCTTCTTCACGACTTTCTGCTCCTCAATCAGGAAAGCGCGCACGATCCTGTCTTGCACGCAGTTTGCGCATCGTGAACCACCATACGCACGCTGGACGGTCTTTTTTGGACGGCTGATGGTGGCGTATTCGCGAGGTCGGAGAGCTGGGATTCCGGGAAGCTTGGTGCCGCAGTCCTGAACCGGGTTATTAATCGAACGTTTGCCTATCCTTGGTATCTTCCCAACTTACACCACACTTAGGAGCGGTTCCTTTCTTCTTGATGTGCAGGTAGCGGAGATGTCCTCCAGGAGTCTGACAACTCTTTAGTATTTCGTTCCCGTGCTCAGTCTCCTGGGTGGCAGAATCTGACCTTGATCTACAATGACAGTGATTAGCATTCCATCAACTATACAACCATGTTGGGTGCGACTCACCACTCGGACATTCTGACTGCGGGTGGGGTATGGTGCTCTTCGGCGCTGCACATTTTATTAGCTTCGATATTCATCACGAAATTATAGTTGGACCTTATATGATCGAGAGAGTGGCGGCATACGTATGTAAGTCTGTTGGAAGGCATTTTGACGGTATTCTCAAGGACTCGATTCAAAACTTTTCTGAATGGATTGTTGTGAGCGACTGAGGTCGACGGGGCGGAAGACTAGGAGGAATGTTTGGGAGGTGGTACCTGTTTCTGATCGAATTTTGTCAGTGAATGCAGAGAATACTAAGCAATATCACAACTGAAGATATATCACTTACCACGGGGCCCTCTGAGCAGTCAATGAAGTCGAGGTTCGCTGTGGTTGTCGTCGACTGAATATCGCGAATCTTGGTGTTGTGTTCGTCGCTAAACGTTTTTCCGCCCGCTAAACTTAAAAGAGATGTGGCGCTTGAAGAGCTAAAACGCCAAGACATTTATCGCGAAAAGTCCATCAGTGAGCACGAAAGGTCATCGTCGCCACTATTTCCTACCCTCGCAGTAACTATCTCCATCAGGCGAGGTGAAAAAGGCGAGTGACCTCATTCTTTTATCTCTGCCTCGAGAGTCTGCATCAGTTTCATCCTTTCACGCGTGCTCTTGGGCGCGGTTTCAATGGGAGAGTTCTTTTTCGATTCGTCAGCATCAAGTACTCCTCCTTTTGAGCTTGCTGCCTAGTTCATCAACAACCTTCAAAGTCATGGACAGAGCACCTCCACCTCCACCAGGATGGAATCCTCCTCCTCCTCCTCCGGGCGCTCCTCCGGGCATGTCTCTCGCGCCGCCACCTCCTGGATATCGACCGCCAGCCGATCCTCAAGTCGCGAAGTTTGCTCAGAAGAAAAAGGAATGGCTTCGTTACCAGCGACAACGATTTGGCGAGAAGCGAAAGGGTGGATTCGTCGAGACGCAGAAGGCCGATATGCCACCGGAGCATCTACGCAAAATCGTCAAAGATATTGGAGATGTGTCACAAAAGAAGTTCAGCAGCGACAAACGCAGCTACCTTGGAGCCTTGAAGTTCATGCCTCATGCGGTCTTGAAGCTGCTTGAGAACATGCCCATGCCTTGGGAGAGTGCTCGAGAGGTCAAGGTACTTTATCACGTCAATGGCTGTTTAACTCTGGTCAACGAAACTCCAAGGGTCATCGAGCC
The DNA here is from genome assembly GCA_000467715.1 of Hysterium pulicare CBS 123377. NCBI lineage: Eukaryota > Fungi > Ascomycota > Dothideomycetes > Hysteriales > Hysteriaceae > Hysterium > Hysterium pulicare. The sequence continues at coordinate 139,025 of AJFK01000576.1, forward strand.
TGTATTCCATGCGCAATGGGCGACCATGTGGTTATGCATGCGTCGAGAAAAGAGTGATAGAAGACATTTTAAGAGGATGAGGTTTCCACCCTTTGACGACGAAGAGCCACCGTTGTCATGGTCAGAAAATATTGAAGATGTCGAGCCTCTGGAGCCAATTCAATTGGAATTAGACGAGAACGAAGATGCGCCGGTATATGATTGGTTTTATGAGCATCGTCCATTGCTAGACACGCCACATGTCAACGGACCCAGTTACAAAGGGTGGAACCTCTCCCTTCCTCAGATGGCAACGCTATACCGACTGAGCCACCCATTGCTGAGCGATCTTGTCGATAAGAATTATTTTCATATGTTCGACCTAAACAGCATGTTCACTGCTAAAGCCCTCAACGTCGCCATTCCAGGTGGACCACGCTTCGAACCCTTGTATAAAGATGTTGATCCTAACGATGAAGACTTTGGAGAGTTCAATGCTATCGATCGCATTATTTTCCGCGCCCCTATTCGTACCGAATACCGCGTCTCCTTCCCATATCTCTATAACTCGCTTCCTCGAAGCGTGAAGCTCTCATGGTACTCCTACCCACAAGTCGTTTATGTTCGTGCGGAAGATCCAAGTCTTCCTGCATTTTATTTCGATCCCGTCATCAACCCCATCTCGTCAAGGTCAGTCGCTCCTAAGAATCTCACAATCAGCCACGAAGATGAGATCTTTGGGAAGGGCAACGATGAGGACGATTTCGATGATTTCGAACTACCCGAGGAGGTTGAGCCATTCTTGGCTGATGAAGAACTCTATAATACCGAAACAGCCTCGGCTATTGCTCTTTGGTGGGCACCAAATCCGTTCGACAAGCGGTCCGGCAAGATGGTCCGGGCACAAGATGTTCCTTTGGTAAAGCAATGGTACTTGGAACATGTCCCGCAGGGTCAGCCTGTGAAGGTCCGGGTTTCATACCAAAAGCTTCTTAAGACGTACGTGCTCAACGACTTGCACAAGAAGGGCCCGAAGGCGCAGAATAAGCAAAGCTTGATGCGCACCCTCAAGACCACAAAGTTCTTCCAGCAGACTACCATTGATTGGGTCGAAGCCGGCCTTCAAGTCTGCAGACAGGGCTTCAATATGCTTAATCTTTTGATTCACCGAAAGAATCTGACCTACCTGCACCTTGACTACAACTTTAACTTGAAGCCGATTAAAACTCTTACCACGAAAGAGCGGAAGAAGTCTCGTTTCGGAAACGCTTTCCATCTCATGCGGGAGATTCTGCGGTTGACGAAACTCATTGTCGATGCACAAGTTCAATATCGACTTGGCAACATTGATGCCTTCCAACTTGCTGATGGTATCTTGTATGCTTTTAACCATGTTGGACAGTTGACCGGTATGTACCGTTACAAGTACAAACTCATGCATCAGATTCGATCTTGCAAGGATCTTAAGCATTTGATTTACTACCGTTTCAATTCTGGACCCGTTGGAAAGGGCCCTGGATGTGGTTTCTGGGCACCAGCGTGGAGAGTCTGGCTTTTCTTCATGCGAGGTATCATTCCTCTCCTTGAGCGGTGGCTTGGCAATCTGTTGTCTCGTCAATTTGAAGGACGACATAGCAAGGGAGTTGCGAAAACTGTGACCAAGCAACGTGTGGAATCTCACTTCGATCTCGAACTCCGTGCTGCCGTCATGACCGACCTCATGGACATGATGCCCGAAGGCATCAAACAGAACAAAGTCAACACAGTTCTTCAACACTTGTCAGAAGCCTGGCGATGCTGGAAGAGTAACATCCCATGGAAAGTGCCTGGTCTCCCCGCCCCAATCGAGAACATTATTCTTCGGTACGTCAAGAGCAAAGCTGATTGGTGGATTTCGGTCGCCCATTACAACCGTGAGAGAATTCGAAGAGGTGCTACTGTTGACAAGACGGTGGCAAAGAAGAACTTGGGCCGATTGACTCGACTTTGGCTGAAGGCCGAGCAAGAGAGGCAACACAACTACATGAAGGACGGCCCATATGTTTCATCAGAGGAAGCCGTTGCCATCTACACAACGACTGTGCACTGGCTGGAGTCGAGAAAGTTCCAACCAATTCCTTTCCCTAGCGTCTCCTACAAGCACGATACGAAAATTCTTATTCTTGCACTCGAACGACTACGGGAAGCTTACTCTGTTAAAGGGCGTCTCAACCAGAGTCAACGAGAAGAACTAGCTCTTATTGAGCAGGCTTACGACTCACCTGGAACTACGTTGGCGAGGATCAAGCGCTTCCTGTTAACCCAGCGAGCTTTCAAGGAAGTTGGCATCGACATGAACGACAACTACAGCAACATCAATCCTGTTTACGACATCGAGCCCATGGAAAAGATTACCGATGCCTATCTTGACCAGTATCTTTGGTACCAAGCTGATCAGCGCCATCTGTTCCCTGCATGGATCAAACCGTCTGATTCTGAAGTCCCTCCTCTACTAACTTACAAATGGGCTCAAGGTATCAACAATCTTGACAAGGTCTGGGAATACCAGGATGGCGAATGCAACGTCATGATCGAAACTCAGCTGTCAAAGGTGTACGAAAAGATCGATCTTACACTGCTTAATCGACTCCTTCGTCTGATCATGGATCACAATCTTGCCGATTACATTACATCTAAGAACAATGTACAACTGAACTATAAGGACATGAATCATACAAACAGCTATGGCATGATTCGCGGTCTACAGTTCTCTGGCTTTGTCTTCCAATACTATGGACTTGTCATCGACCTGCTTCTCCTTGGTCTCCAACGAGCGAGCGAGATTGCCGGCCCACCTCAGAGTCCCAATGATTTCTTGCAGTTCAGGGATCGGCCAACTGAGACGAGGCATCCAATTCGTTTATACACTAGGTACATTGACCGTATCTGGGTGTTCTTCAGGTTTAACGCCGATGAGTCACGGGATCTAATCCAACGATTTTTGACTGAACAACCTGATCCGAACTTCGAAAATGTCATCGGATACCGTAACAAGAAATGCTGGCCACGCGATTCACGTATGCGACTCATGCGCCATGATGTCAATCTTGGCAGAGCCGTGTTTTGGGATCTCAAGAATCGTCTTCCACGATCCGTCACAACGATAGAGTGGGATGACACTTTTGCCAGTGTGTACAGCCGAGACAATCCCAATCTCCTTTTCTCGATGTGCGGTTTCGAGGTCCGTATCCTCCCTAAGATCCGCAATTTGACCGAGGAATTTCCTGTCAAGGACAGTGTGTGGTCTCTTGTGGATAACACTACTAAGGAGCGGACCGCGCACGCCTTCTTGCAAGTCACGGAGGAAGATATTCAGAAGTTCAATAACCGTATCAGGCAGATTTTGATGTCGTCTGGTTCAACAACTTTCACCAAGATCGCCAACAAGTGGAACACCAGCTTAATCGCGTTGTTCACCTACTACCGTGAAGCTGCAGTTTCCACTATCAATCTGCTTGACACTATCGTCAAATGCGAGACTAAAATTCAGACGAGAGTCAAGATCGGCTTGAATTCCAAGATGCCTTCCCGTTTCCCGCCTGCGGTGTTCTATACGCCTAAGGAACTAGGTGGTTTGGGGATGATTTCTGGGTCACATATACTCATACCTACTAGTGACAAGCGCTGGTCCAAGCAGACAGATACTGGAGTGACACATTATCGTGCTGGTATGTCTCATGATGAAGAGACCCTCATTCCCAACATTTTCAGGTACATAATCCCTTGGGAATCAGAGTTTGTTGACTCTCAGCGAGTATGGATGGAATACTCTCAGAAGCGTCAAGAAGCCAACCAACAGAACCGCCGTCTGACCCTCGAAGATCTCGAAGATAGTTGGGACCGTGGCCTGCCACGTATCAATACGCTCTTCCAAAAGGACCGAAGCACCCTCAGCTTCGACAAAGGTTTTCGAGCACGCACTGAATTTAAGATTTACCAGCACATGAAGAGTAATCCTTTCTGGTGGACGAGTCAGCGACACGATGGTAAACTGTGGAACCTGAATGCCTACCGAACCGATGTTATTCAAGCACTTGGCGGTGTTGAGACTATCCTTGAGCATACGCTGTTCAAGGCCACTGCATTCCCATCTTGGGAAGGTCTCTTCTGGGAGAGGGCCAGCGGATTTGAAGGTGATTGTTTTTTTTTACTTCCCCCTATGTGTTTACTACCCAAATTCCACTTAAGTGGTGTCTCAAAAGCGGTCTCTGGCAGTATCAGACCTACACTCTCTTGCCTTTCCCCTTTCCCCTTTCCCCTCCCGGCCTTCTTGGCCTCCACCTCCTGCATACTAAGGCACTCCATCCTTTTTCCACAACCCTAGCATTTCGACCTTCTTTTCAAGTCCCGGTCTTTGTACTTTCGCCTTTTTTGAAGTTCATGCTAACTGTTGTCATAATCTAGAGTCGATGAAGTTCAAGAAACTCACCAACGCCCAGCGATCCGGTCTCAACCAGATTCCCAATCGTCGGTTCACTTTGTGGTGGTCTCCAACCATCAACCGTGCCAATGTCTACGTTGGTTTCCAGGTGCAACTTGATTTGACGGGTATTTTCTTGCACGGCAAGATCCCAACGCTTAAGATCTCTCTGATTCAGATCTTCCGAGCCCATTTATGGCAGAAGATTCACGAGTCCGTGGTCATGGACTTATGTCAGGTGTTCGATCAAGAGCTGGAGGCTCTTGGCATTGAGACCGTTCAGAAGGAGACAATCCATCCAAGAAAGTCTTACAAGATGAACAGCTCTTGTGCAGATATCCTGCTTTTTGCAAGTCACAAGTGGAGCGTCTCTCCACCATCCCTACTCTACGATACAAAGGACTCCATGAGCGCAACCACGACGAACAAATTCTGGGTCGATGTGCAGCTTCGCTATGGTGATTACGACTCCCACGATATCGAGCGCTATGTCCGTGCAAAATACCTTGACTACACAACAGACAGCATGAGCATCTATCCTTCTGCAACTGGATTGATGATTGGTATTGATCTTGCTTATAACCTCTACTCAGCCTACGGACAGTACTTCCCAGGTCTTAAGCAGCTTATTCAACAGGCTATGGCTAAGGTTATGAAGGCCAACCCCGCTCTTTACGTACTCCGTGAGCGTATCCGAAAAGGCCTGCAGCTGTATGCTTCTGAGAGTAACCAAGAGTTTTTGAACTCACAGAACTACTCTGAGCTATTCAGCAACCAAGTCCAGCTGTTTATTGACGATACCAACGTTTACCGGGTCACGATCCACAAGACTTTTGAAGGCAATTTGACCACTAAGCCTATCAATGGAGCTATTTTCATTTTCAACCCTAGGACAGGACAACTGTTCTTGAAGATCATCCACACTAGTGTTTGGGCGGGTCAGAAACGTCTTGGTCAATTGGCCAAATGGAAAACAGCGGAGGAAGTGGCAGCCCTTATTCGATCACTGCCAGTTGAAGAACAGCCGAAGCAACTGATCGTCACCCGCAAAGGATTATTAGATCCCTTGGAAGTTCACCTGCTCGACTTCCCCAATATCTCCATCCGTGCCTCGGAGCTGCAACTCCCCTTCCAGGCTGCTATGAAGGTTGAAAAACTGGGTGACATGATTCTGCGAGCCACCGAACCGCAGATGGTCCTCTTCAATCTTTACGACGAGTGGCTAAAGTCGATCTCCTCGTACACCGCATTCTCTCGTCTTATTTTGATCCTACGTGCCTTACATGTCAATCAAGACAAGACAAAATTACTTCTACGACCAGACAAGACAGTGATTACGCAGGAGCACCACATCTGGCCTACGCTATCAGATGATGACTGGATCAAGGTTGAGACGCAACTGCGTGATCTCATTCTCAATGACTATGGCAAGAAGAACAATGTCAACACTTCGTCATTGACGCAAAGCGAAGTTAGGGACATCATTCTTGGTATGGAAATATCGGCACCGTCGATGCAGCGTCAACAAGCAGCCGAAATCGAGAAGCAGCAACAGGAACAGCAACAATTGACAGCCGTGACGACCAAAACCCAGAACGTTCACGGTGAAGACATCATTGTTACGACAACCTCGCAATATGAACAGGCTTCCTTTGCTTCAAAGACCGAATGGCGCACTCGAGCAATCGCCACCTCCAATCTTCGCACCCGCTCAAACAACATTTACATTAACCCCGAGGGTGTCAAAGAAGAAGATCACTTCACCTACGTCATGCCGAAGAACATCCTCAAACGATTCATCACCATTGCCGATCTGCGCGTGCAAGTCGCAGGGTACCTATACGGTAAATCGCCCCCCGGCGATCAAGGAGCTCAAATAAAGGAAATATGCACCGTTGTTATGGTTCCGCAAGTCGGCAACACGCGAGATGTCCAACTACCTCGAGAATTGCCCCAGCACGAGTACCTCGAGAACTTAGAGCCTTTAGGTATTATCCATACTGTGAGCGGAAATGAGCCCCCTTACATGCAGGCGAGCGACGTCACTCAGCACGCCAGATTGATGCAAGCACACTCGAACTGGGACAGGAAAACGGTCTCGATGACGGTATCCTTCACACCTGGTTCCGTGTCTCTCGCTGCCTGGGCCCTGACTCCAAATGGCTATAAATGGGGTGCCGAGAATAGGGATACACTCTCTGATAACCCCGCTGGATTCTCTACCTCTTTCGGCGAAAAGTGTCAGTTATTACTTTCCGACAAGATCAGAGGGTATTTCCTCGTGCCAGAGACTGGAGTGTGGAATTACAGTTTCATGGGAAGTAGCTTCGGCACTGTGGAGAAGAAACCTGTTTGGGTCAAGATGGACACCCCTGCGAGGTTCTATGATGGTATACATAGGCCGTTGCATTTCATGAACTTCGCGGAGTTGGAGGATGTGTGGGTTGACAGGGAAAATAATTTTGAGTGAGTGGAATGGTAAACTATGGAGAAAGATAACGGATAGTGGAGGTTTGGCGTCATATGCTAGGAAATGGGTGCATGGAGGTCACGGCTTTGGCGTTTCGGTGGTCCTCTACCCCATGACAGAGATTGAATGTGTTACTGCTCGTGTCTTTATAATTTCAATTCTGGTGGATGAATCTTTTCATTTCTGAGATGTATAACACAGTACGTAGTTTCGTGGCAATGAGATAAAATAAAGGTTGAGATGTGTGGAATTGCTAGAAGAGGAATGGTCGGAGCGGCATTCGGTCCTAAACACCTGCATCTCCTCTGGACGACCCCAGTTTACCTGGACTATGTCGTTTGAAAATGCCACATCAGAGCAAGACAGCCAAGGCCCAAGAACCTAGAGTGCTTCTTCTTAAAAAACAACCCCTTAAGACTCCTACTACTCCGCTAAGCTCCTCGCACACCGAGTGCTCGTCATCTAAGGGCGACCTTCCATTCAGCTTACAGCGGAACGAGCGGGAGGGAAAAGGTGAGATTACCGAAGGAAACATCTTCAACATGGGAATTAATTTAGTAACCAGTCACAACATTCAATGCACTGCTGATATTCTCACCCTTTCTCGAACCTCAGGTGATGGAAAGGAGGGTCATCGCGGGAAAGCAAAAGGAAAGGGCGTAGGGCGGAGATTGAAAGAGAGTGATCCCTCTGGGACTCGCTACTCAAGCCCCGAGTACAGCTCCGTATTTCAGTCGTCAGCTCGATGATGAGTCATGCGTCTTCCAGCAAGCTGTTGATATTCAATCAGATCCGCATATCTTCTTCAAGTGCCAGAAGTTAAAATCCGGTCTGGAGCGACGACAAAATTATGGCCACGGGAAGTGAAGATCCTCTTTCGGTAGGCGATTCTGAGGCCTTTATGGAGTTCAAACAAAGTGTAGAAGAAATGATGAAATCCTGGAAAGTCCCTGGCATGGCAATTGCAATAATCACTGGATCTCGAGTGTCAAAGCATGTATGAATTTACACCAACCCCAATGAAGTGAGTTGTACTAATTGTATTCGCAGGGATTTGGAGTCGCACAGTTTGAAGATGGGAACCAGCCGAAGAAGGATGTTACAGCTGAGACGCTGTTTGACTGTGCTAGCATGTCTAAGTCATTTACTTCTGCCGCGACAGCCTTACTGGTAGACGATGCAGAGCTACCTCATGTGAGGTGGGGAACTCCAGTGTCACAGATTTTGAACGATTTCGTACTTCCAGACCCCTCATACACGGAGCAAGTCTCTATTGAAGATATCTTGAGCCATCGTAGCGGTATGCCAGGGTTTGTATAGCCGAGCAGTCTATGTACAAAGCACCTTCAGATGCTAATCTTTTCCTGTAGTCACGATGCCTCTTATTTAGGAAAGAATGCCAAATTTCCAGACGACGCTTATTCGGTAACTCGGAACCTTCGTAACTTGCCCCTGAGTCGGCCATTACGAACTGCATATCAATATTGCAACATGATGTATACAGTCGCAAGTTGTCTTGTCGAAAAAATCAGCAAAATATCCTTCGATTCACTCCTCCAGGACAAAATCTGGCGGCCGCGGAACATGATGGACACTTTTCTTGGAATAAACCAGGTCCCCCAAAACAAGCGGTCGCATCTGGCCAAAGGTTATCAATGGAATGGAAATGAAGCAAAGTATGACGAGGTTCCTTGCGTTGACGAACCGGAAGGCCGAGGGGCGGGCTCGGTGTTCAGCAGCGTATCTGACATGGCGACTTGGATAAGTACTATGTTGGAAAAGACATTGCCACTATCGCCACAAAACCAAGAAGAACTCTTCAAGCCCAGGATACTCATTGAGGAAGAAGGGGAAAACGTACCCTACCTCAGTCCTGCGTTCTACGCGCTAGGTTGGGCAGTGCAGTACTATCATGGCCAGACCATTGTGAAGCATGACGGACTAGTTAGCGGATTTTCTGGCCGTATGCTTTTTCTTCCCATGAAAAACTGGGGAGTCGTACTCCTAGGCAATTCGGAAGGAGCCAGCGAGGTTGCAGCGGAACTCTCCTGGTATTTGATCGATGAAGTCTTGGGCATTCCCCCGTCGCAGAGATGGGACTGGCATCACCATTTGGCGCAGCAAGTTGAAGAAGATGAAAAGCCGACTTCGTGGAACGAACTCTTTCCGGAACTTCGAGAAAGGGAAGATAAGAATCGTGAGATCCCTTCCACTTTCGCTGGCACCTACACACATCCCGGTTATCACACTATTCTGGCCAAGCACCATGGTTCGCATCTTGAAATAGACGCGTCAGATCGATCTTTCGGGTTCAAGATAACGATCTCTGAACGAGTGTGCGAGAATTGGTACGTTGCAGAATTGATCGATAGCATCTCTGGGGGAAAGGAGACTATGAGAGCGCAATTTGAGGTGGAGGACGGCATTGCTAAACGCCTTGGGTTGGGGATATGCGAGGAGCTTGGAGAACTTATCTGGTTCGATAAGATCTGACACATCAGACGGCCTCGCTATCGATACTGGCACGTTTCTCCCAAGTCCTTTGCGTTTTGCTTTGACCCATTCGCTCTTGCTCTCCGTGCCTCTAGCCCTCATGCACTGATACCGAGTATTATCTGGTGGTGTGTTTCTGCTTGTTCGGTATGGCCGTGCTGATGTGTTGCGGACGCCAAAGGGACGGGCGTGGAGAAACGGTGAATGCATCCCAGCCAATCCTCAAGCCCTCGCTTAGCTAGCCTGAAACATGCAAGCCTCAAAGCGCCGTACAGCCGGAGGTGTCTTCAACTCCAGCGCCTCATCAGCGCGCGACGTCCTGTCGTTCAACATCGCAGATTTCTCTCCCTCACGCCTTTGATACATTGAGTTCCTGTCTTGCAGTGATGAGGTCCGCTGAAGCTGTTCTGACGCGTCAACTCCACCTGCACAATGCCTTCGCATCCCCACTGCGAACCTCTCCCGCTCGGAGCAAATCATACTCAGCTGTCGTGGACGTCAGAAGTATGGACGGATTGACACTTGAACAATCGGCGTGTCGCCATCGCCAATGAGGTTGAGGGAGGTGAAGCGTGAAGCGAAGTCACTCGCCTGGCCAAACGCGAAATCCTTTCTTCAATCAAACATTGCAAGGGGCAGACCACACGAGGCCATTGAAGAGACTGCTCTGCAAATATGTGCGCGTTTGGTGTGGCGCCTTGGAAGGTATTTCTAGACCATGCGGCGGCTACAGAACAGGTCCACGTTGAAACAGAGATCGCCCACCCGACATCTGGAACGAAAAAGCTTAATTCATACCGGGTTTGCTGCGTTTCGGTTTCGATAGTCATTTGTGCAACCTGTTGATTGGCTTCTGTGCCTTCACTATCCGCTACCACCCAGCTGTCTCACGACAATTCTTTTCGCTGTTTAAAAGAGGTGCTCCCCGGTGAAGAAGTTCACAATGCCTTTGTGTGTTTTTGCCAAGGACAAAGAGTCGCGTGGTGCGGCCTGCAAAGGTCTTTGTCTCTTACATTGTGTTTGGTGAATCGTTGCGCCAAGCCTTCCTGTTTTATATACCTTTACCTTTCACTCCACGTACAATTTTAATTCCTTTTCGCAAACTTACACGCGTCTGCAACAACAACAAAGCTTACTCTCAGACGTTCAGCAAACAAACCTTTTCAACACTCATTTCAACTTCACTTCTTGCTGGTCAGGAAATCACCATTCGTTCAGAACAACCCTGCCGTTTACGCAGCGCCTAAAGACCTTTGCAACATGCGTAGTCTCACCGCACTCCTTTGCGGAGGTTTCTTGCTCGGACAGGCTGCTGCGCATTCCTGGATCGAGCAGATGATCAATATCGACAGCGACGGAAAATACGTTGGCGACTGGGGATATCCTCGTGGATTCGTGGATAAAGGAATACAGCCCTTCGACCAAAATGCCGATGTGTACATGCTTCCACCATTGGCAGCTCAGCCACCACTTATCAATAAGACCGATCTACTCTGTCACCCGTCGCAGCGAACCCAGAATCAGTCGGACAACTACCCGCGTCTACAAGTTACCCCAGGTGGTTTCTTCGCCTTGCGGTACGCTGAAAATGGTCACATCACCAAGGCGAATCTACTCAAAGGAAAACCAGAAAAGGGGGGAACAATCTTCGTCTACGGTACGACTCAGCCAAAGGATGACGAAACGCTTGTCAATGTTCTTCAGTGGTCGAAAGATGGCTCTGGGGGTGACAAGAATGGCATTTTGATAACCGCTGAGGATTTCGACGATGGACGATGTCATCAGCTCAATCCAGGCAATCCAATTGCGGACCAACGATCGAAAGCGTTTCCCAATTATGCTCAAGGCCAGGTAGGAGATGGTCCAGGCGATTACGACGTATACTGCGAGACGGATATGGCCCTCCCAAAAACGGCTCCTGTTGGCAAAACATACACCCTTTACTGGGTATGGCAATGGCCTACGGCACCCAACCAAGACCCCGGCCTTCCGTTTGGCAAAGACGAATACTATACCACCTGTATGGATGTAGAAGTCGTTAATTCCATCAACAAGAATGCAAACCGGTCGCACACGATTACTCAACAAGATGCAGCCACTCAGGCCGTCTCCGACTTTGCCTCTCGTACCGCCATCACGACCGACCCTGTCAAAGGCGAGATTCCAGCGTCTGCATATGGATTGGCAACTGGAGCACCAGCCCCAAGTGCGACAACGTTCCAGACTTCCGGTGCCGCGGCTCCAACGATCATTGGTTCATCAAACAGCCTCAGCATTCCGTCTATCACTAGGTTTACTAGTGGACAACACCCGACGCAATCTGCTGATGAAGGCGATGCTGTCACAATCACAGTCACCGAGCATGTCACGGTCACGGCTCCCTTAAGCATCCAAACCATTGCTGCTCGAGCTGAACCTTCAGCCGCTGACGCACATGCTCGCATGAACTCGCATCTATCGAAGCATGGCTCAGCCAAGTTTCGGGGTCGGCTGCACTGATAGCGCCTGCTTCGCTAGGCACACTTCACACGTCGCGCACTCTTCATGAAATGAACACTGTGGCATACACATGGAGCGCCTGGCGTGCTTCTTCTCTTGTCTTATTATACTTCATACCCTGCATTTGCATTTTGCATGGCGTAGCATAGCATGGTTTGCATTTTCACCTGCATTCGCCCAGTAAGCCTTGAGCTGAACGGATGGAAAACATTGATCGGCGGATCGTTTGCATAGCATACTGAAAAGGTGTTCGGGGTCACTGGCGTTCCAACTAGTATACCTACGACTGGGCGGATGTCTGTTTCTTCTTCTTTTATGATTGTCTTCATGGCCGGCAGGTAGGGTGGACTGCATTATCGTCCAAGACCCGGTGTAGCATAGCTTGAAAACCGGACTCAAACCGAGTCGAGATGTACTGTGTACTTCTAACGGAGGTTTTTCGTTATTATTTTATGTGAAAGTGCGGACATAAGTGATTGTGATATTGAACGATGTCCGCATAAAATTGGCTTCCGAATGCAACGGCAATCAGCTCAACCTCGGATCCAAGCTTTTCCCCACATTCAGCGAGCCGACTACTAGGACCTCTGTCGTAGAGCCGCGGTAACATCTTAATCATGTATCCATTCTGTATTCGTACCATCGTCAACATGACCTGGTCTTTGGTGCAACAGAACCGCATCTGTTTTTGCCATGCCATCCACAAAGGGATTCGTGAATGAGCCCTCTTCACATCCTGGACCTCCTTCTAGCTCGACCGACGGCTTTTTCCAGGCTGCGCCGGAACTGACGAGTTTATTTGAGGAGGATGAAGCTTTTAAGAGGGTCTTCTTTTGTGAGTAGGATGCCAGATGCTTTCTTCATACCTCTGCGAATCAAACTGAATAGCTATAGTTTACCTCCCCCAATCCGTCCAAACTGCAACAACCCCTGATTTATCACGCTTTGGATCCCTTGTCCAGTCTCCCCAAATACTAACTTGGACTGCTGATGCGGAACGGAATCCTCCCTACCTCCGCGCCTTCGACACGTGGGGTCGCCGCTCCAATACCCTAGTAACTAGCGAAGGCTGGCGGAACCTTCAGGACTTAGGCATCAAAGAAGGCATCGTTGCCATCGCCTATGAAAACGAGTTCGGTGCATTCAGCCGCCTCTATCAGCTCTTCAAATATCATCTATGGACTCCAGCAAGCGCGCTTGTGACGTGTCCGTCTGCGATGCATGATGGTGCTACGAAACTGTTGGCCGTACAGCTGGCGACGACTGGGAATATGGGCGAGGTCGACCGGCGGGTTTTTGAGAACGCTTATAAGCATCTCACATCGAGGAATCCAGAAGTGGCCTGGACAAGCGGGCAATGGATGACGGAGCGTCCGGGTGGGAGCGACGTTAGGAATACGGAAACTCAGGCTACATATACGCCTGCGTTCATAGAGGGAGTTAGCACACGGGATGTTGATGGTCTGCCGCTTGGCCCCTGGGTCATCAATGGCTTTAAATGGTTTTCCTCGGCGACCGACTCCCATATGTCTGTTGCGCTTGCCAAGACACCTTCTGGCGCTCTATCAACTTTCTTCATCCCCATGCGCCGACAGGTTCCGACTTCTGGATTAGAAGACTGTCAAACTGAGCTCAATGGCATCACGATTCAGCGCCTGAAATCTAAACTTGGCACACATGCTGTTCCCACAGCGGAACTCGTTCTCGACGGAACGCGCGGATACCTACTCGGTGAACTGGGGCAGGGGACCAAGACTATCTCTACAATACTCAACGTTACACGTCTGCACAATGCAATATCTGCCGTTGGGTACTGGGGTGCCGGTCTCGCCATCGCTCGAGCCTTCACACGCGTTAGGAAAGCAAGTGGAAAACTGCTTACGGAGATCCCTGCACACATGCACTCATTGGCTTCTGAGCATGTAGAGTATCGGGGAATGATGCATCTTTCATACTTCGTTGCCGCATTACTAGGCATTTCGGAGACGTCTACGACAACGTATACCACGTCGCACGCTCCTTATCCAGTGCAAGACTCTCAAACGTCCGCCGCCGCAGCCGCCCACCTCGACATCGATGTCGAAATGGCACCCATACTTCTTCGCCTTCTGACTCCCATCAGCAAGGCGGTTCCTCCTCGTGCAGCTATTGCTGGACTGCAAGAATGTATGGAGTGCCTGGGTGGTGTAGGCTACCTCGAGAACGAGGAAGTACAGTTCAATATAGCACGTCTTTTCCGTGATGTGAATGTACTCTCTATTTGGGAGGGTACCGTGAACGTTATTGCTGATGACGTTTTGCGGGTGCTGAAAAGCCCACGAGATGGAAAGACCACACTTCGAGCTATACAAGCATGGTTTGATACAACTTTGGAAGCGTGGGAAAGTGAAGAGGAGTGGATATCGTACGCAGCTACTGTGAGGACTTTATGGAATCAGATGAAAAATGTCGTTGAGACAAAGAGTGCGGATGAACTGAGGATCAAGGGAAGGGAGATCATGTGGGAGTTGAGCTGGCTGGTAGTCGCTGTCTTGCTGGGGCAAGATGCTAGGAAAGATGGAGATGCTGTCGCTCAGGAAGTTTGTAAGAGGTGGGTTGAGAAGAGGATAGGTAGCAGTGGTGTGAAGGACCTGGATGAGGAAGAGAGGGACTGGAAAGTCATTGCTTACTGGGATAAGAGGATTGTTTTTGGCGATAGTGAAGGGCTGGTGGAAGAGAAAGCGAAACTATAACCCTCGATAACGATATCAACTTGGACTTCAATACAAACGCATCGGCTGTGCACTACGCTGAGCGAGTGGTGCCTCGAGACATATTGTACCTTGAAGGCTCTATGGGATATGAAAGCTAAGTGCGCCGAACGAATCGTGGGTGCTCATACAATGTTTAAGTTTATAAGATAAAATATAAACACATGATTCGGGAAACTATAGATTTCTCTCCGTTTAAAGCTCGTGTATGCAATGGTATATACATCCTCAACTCTTGATCTCTTTCTACATATAAAAGTATGGGTTTCTCTTGTATTTAATTGGTATACTAGAAGTTTCAAAGTAGTTTATAGATAAGAGAATAGTTTTCAGGGAACACGTCTAGCGCTATCCAGTTTCTACGAAGTGGCTTGAATGGCTGATCCTCGATTCTCCGCTAGTGCAAGGCCAACTTGGCTGGCGAGAAGTGCAACACTCAGCCCCGCCAGCTGCTGGCAGTTTGACGGAAGTATCATGTGCTGAGAAGGCTTGAAAACATTACAATTGAGAGAAGCGCGTGCTGCTAGTATCTCCGAAAGTCATCTTCTCGGGAAGACTGCCTCTCAGCGTTAAAAGAACAAACTAACACGTGGCGATCCAAGTATGAAGCACTCGATAAATTATACTCGCAGCTTCGGTCTAAGCACTTTGATCTTCTGCAAATCTTTAAAGGATATAAGCTACATGACGTGGAGAGTAAGGAGAAGATACTAACCCTAACCCAGACTTTAAAAGGGAAGAATTTGGAGATAGCTGACTTGACTCGACAGAAGGAATGGGCGATCTCGGAACGAGATGTCCATATGAAGAAGGTTGAGCGGTTGGAGGAGGTTGAGGTGAGGGATGTGGACCTTAGGGTCATGGAGGTAAACTTAGAGGAGCTGGCAGTGCATGGGGGACTTGGTGATCATTAGTGAGGTATACCTGGTATAGCATGATCTCATGCAGGTATTTCATAAGGATGCCCTGATTTGCGGGTATACTAGAAATGATGTACCTGTCGTCCTGCCTGAAGGTCATGGTCAGTTAAGCCTTGGTGCAAAATAGCCATGATAGACAGGCACATCCGACAGCATAACACCTTACGTGGTGATTCCAGGTGGACATTTTTGCATGTTTTTTCTGACTATACAAGCATATACATAGAAGTAAGAGTACTTAGGTACTAGCAACGCTTGCGTCAGTAAAAGTACTATACGGCCTAGCGTAAAGACTAGACCATATATGTAGGAAGTAAACATAGAATATAAACATAAGTAGAGGTTTCGAAAAGCATAAATTCCGTCTCTACCTAAGACTCTTTGTATCTATGCATAGGACAAGTCATTACAGTTGGCAGATAGACAAGAGAAGCCAGGACAATTCACGTGATCACACCTTATCCGAAATTCTTGGCGAAATAAGCGAGCGACGCCAAAATTCCCACAACCCCGACTCCAAATCATCAGCCAACGACAACACCCGCTGCTATATCCTCTAAACCAGACTCGATCCTCTCGATCTCACATCTACCACAATGGAGAACGAACGCGGCGAGCTCGTCGATCTGTACGTCCATTTCTATCCAGCAATAAACCCCAAAGCCCCCCGGCAATGCTTTTAGGAGCCCCCGCCTTCAAACCATCTCCTATAGCTTCTGCTAACCTCGAAATACAGATACGTCCCCCGCAAATGCAGCGCCACTGGCCGCATCATCAAAGCCAAAGACCACGCCTCAGTCCAAATCAGCATTGGCAAGGTTGACGAAAACGGACGATACACGGGCGAGAACCAGACATATGCGCTCTGCGGATTCGTGCGCGCTATGGGCGAGAGCGACGATTCGTTAAACCGGTTGACACAGAAGGATGGGTTCTTGAAAGGTGTATGGAGTGCCAGCCGGTAAATGGTGGGCTTGAAGGGAGACGTGGGGTGAGTTCCTGGGGAAAAATGATTATTAGGTTGAGTGAGTCAGCTAACCAGGCACTATAGGAGTTCCGGACTTCGACTTTTCGAGGGCATCGGAGGTTTGCGGAATACATGACATGGGTACATGGGAATCTTTCTTCATTTCTCGGCATCTGTAGCTAAGACAGCCTGACGTCGAAACGGCATGATACGATCCATGAACCGGCGAGGGCAAAGCAAATCAACAAAAGTCACAAACTTCATCTGCATCTTCATCGGACATGCATCTCAACCACCTTACACTTTACTTGGTTAGCATACTAACTAAGTTTCATTGACCAGAGCATTTCAGTCGCACAGCCCGCATACCCCAATGTATTCTGTCTCATCTATTCGTTTGAACTTGACATCCTCATCCAGACCATGCTACGAGAGTTACACCATGTTCTTTATTCCAATTTATATGACGTGGAACAAAGACCAAACACAGCCCTTCCTTTGTCCTCCTTATATCCCCCCAACCAACCACAACCAACCCCAACCAACCCGGCTCCCACTCACTCACTCAAGCCACCTCGGTCTACACGCTCCCCATGGACTTGAGGCGGTCGAGTTGAACATTTCTAAAGCCGCAGATTAGGAGACCGCCTTCTGATGAGCGCCGTTCTTACTGAGTTTCTTGTAGCGGTGCACAGATACGGGCGGGACATCTCTATATTGAGTTGTTGGTCATAGTGAAGCGAGTTTGTAAGGCACTGAGTGGGTCTTGTATAATAAATGCGGTATATAGTGATGTTGTCCGTTAAGGAGTGAAATGGCTAGAGAATCACTTTGGTTCAGTGGAACCACCTGGCTATGACACAATTTCGTAGAGAATGTATCCAACAGTCCCAGGCATGTTTTTAACATACAGCTCTAATGTTTGGGCATTTGGTTCAAATACAGCAGTGACTTGTGCTCTGACGTGCGCAGCAGAGGTGCATTATTAAGTATTATTGGTGATACATTTCAATGCTACATGATTAATGATTAACCCCCACGATCTACTACAATACAGTCCTCAACCACAAGCAGATGCAACATAACCCAAACTCCGGATTTCCAGGCTGAATAGAGAGGATACCCCGAACCCGCGGAGATACGAGCAACTGGCCCAAGCTCCAATGCTCGCGTGTCCAATTTCCTCATTCCAACACTTCCCACGAAGCGGTGAGCAACGTGTGCATGAGCGTCATATTACGCCCCAAAAATGCCGTTTTGGGAGCTCCGTGGCGGATGAGGCTATACCTGTCTCTTCCCAGCAGGGGTGCCACTTAGATCATCAGGTACAACGACCCTGACTCTTCTCGCTTCACCCCCATCTCGCCTCGTAGTTCCCACTCCGCTTCCACCTCCCACTACAGGGCCCGGTCCCGCTCCTCCACCATCTCCCAAAGCACCACGAACAACACCCACCGCCCTGCTCTCCCCAACCTTCCATTCGTCCCCTCGAACGACTTTTCTACTCTCCTTCTCAGCTTTGCGTCCTTGAGCTTCTTTGATCCTCTGCTCACGTCGACGACCACGTACG
Organism: Hysterium pulicare CBS 123377; assembly: GCA_000467715.1. Taxonomy (NCBI): domain Eukaryota; kingdom Fungi; phylum Ascomycota; class Dothideomycetes; order Hysteriales; family Hysteriaceae; genus Hysterium; species Hysterium pulicare. Next base: position 157,132 of record AJFK01000576.1, read on the forward strand.
CAGTCGCATAAACAACCTTCTGTTGCGCATGCGCCTTCGGACAAATATGTGTTGGAGAACCAGGCTGAGAGGCAGGCAGTATGACCGCCATGGCCACAAAGTGGACACCAAGTCCAGAGGGTTGGGCGAGGAGAGGCAGGAGTCGTGGGAGTGGATGGGGATGGAGAGTCTGTGGTACCATCGAAGTAAGAGTGAGCAGCGGTTGCTGCACTGGGCGGAGAGGTGAGAGAAGCTCGTTTGCGACGATTCTCAGGTTTCGACGTCGATCTAATCTTTGCCTTTTTCTTTGCCGCTACACTTTCGAAAGCCGGATAGCGAGCCCAGCAGATGGGACAGGGGGCTTGTGCGCGCTTGCATGTCTCGCATTTCATCTTGTCTCGTGGGTTGTTAATTGGGGATTTGCAGCTTAGACATAGTAACCCGAGTTGTGTGTCTTTGAGCGCTTGCTCAAAGACAGCTGGGTATGTTGGGTAGGCGAGACGACGGAGAGAGGCGGCGACATTGAACAGAGAAAGACCATGTAGCTGTGTGTGGTAAGTTAGGAGGATGGATTCGGCTTGGTAAGGGTTTATGCCTGTTTCTAAGAGGTGCGTAAGCTGCGTGGAGAGGACTGTTTGAGTTTGGGTTGGCGTAAGACCCAAATTAGTGAGATGATCCGCGTAGTTAGCCAAAATATCGGAGGTGTTAATATTCGTTGCAGAATTGAAAAGAGAATGTGTTCGAGGAAGAAGAGGAGCTAGCAAAAGCAGAAACTGAGACGATGTCTGAGCGTCAGAGAGAGTGCTGGTATGGTAAGCAAGGATTTCTCGAAGCAGATTGATAACAGAAAAAGCGGTCCCCTCCTCGGCATCGAGTCCGGTGGCTTGAAAATCTGACAATATGATTGGATCTTCGGCAGAAGGATCGAGTGCCGGCGGAGCCGTCTCCGTCGCGTGCGGTAGATTGATAGGTAACGCCTTCTGGCCTTGGGGAGACGCGAGGTCTTCATGCACGTCTGGCACGATGGTCCCACTTGCCTCCATGTTCTCGGCGTACTCTGGAGATGATTCGGAAGCGTCGCCCTTACTACTCATGTACGCTTCAGATTCGGAGCTATCATGGCGGAGCAATTGATTGTTCCTGCGCAGATTCTCAATATCCTTGAGTGCTCGGTCTCGACTTGCATACTCGACACCATGGTCCGTGACATTACGGGCCGTACCTAGTTGGTCCGCTTGATCCTGCGGCTTATTCCCGCTTGATTTACCAATAAGCTTAGAGGTGGGCGAGTACTGGATGCTTGCACCCAGGCTATCTGTACCGGCTGTATCACCTGCGGGATGCTGATCTAAGATATTACCCAGTGTGCCGGAACGACTGTTGCCGAAGCTCGAGTCGGCTGGCGGATTCGACCATTTCTCCGGGATAGAATCCATGCTTTGCGAGTGAGACTTGCCGCTGGCGTAAGAGCTTGGCATAGATGTCCCCCGTTGCGAATCAGTCGAGGCCGAAAACATGGCGAAACTCTCGTCCGAGTTGTGGCGGTCAAGACGGGGTGGTATTTTGATGTTGATCCCCTGCATGTGTGGAGGGTCCAGACTAAGCGGTGCCCGGGGTGCTGCCCGCCAGCTGCCGATCAGAGCTCGCCGCACGTCGAGATCGTTTGATGTATTGTACCAGTGCGGCCCATTGAAACTTGGGCGTCTTAGTGCGTGGGATTTGTTTGCGGTTTCCGGCGACAAGTAGTCTTCCCCGTTTCTCGCATGCGGCCCCGCCAGCGCAGGAGGTAGACTAAGCTCTTCCTCGTGGTCGGGATCAGGGAGGGAAGGGAGTTGTGTATCAGATACTAGGGTGGAATTCGTCACCGGCCTGGCGAGTGGGGTGGCAAGATTTGATGTACTTTCCCTCATGCCATAGGGCGGCTGCTTCTCTGGCCCCAGGATGGCACGAACAGCGGGGTTTGGGGGTACAGTATGTGGTCTGTCATGCGCCAGCTGGCCCTGAATGGAGGTTGCGTTGTTGTCAGATGGGCTTGGACGTTTGTGCTCGTGCTCAAGCCGTCGCCTCCTGTGTAATTCTGCTCTTCGCTTTGCTGCAACTGCGATTGATGCACCCACTACCCTCCATGTTTCTGCCAACCGGTAAAAACCAGCTCGCTGTGCATACTCAGCATTCTGCTCGAAGATTCGCTGGAGTTCATTGAATGACTGCAACGTCGGAGGATCCGGGAGGGGTATAGCCTTGTACTTCTGAGCAAGATAGGTAAAAGTAGGAATGTTGATTGATCCAGGAAGAATTCCACGGAACGCCACTTGATTCGCCTTAAAAGAGTCATTGTGCGATGCCATCGAGTCGGTCAAGCACATGACTTTGGGCGCTGTTTCGGAAGATGGAGGCGTACCTCCAAATGATTTGGTCGATCTGTTGCTAGCTGTTCTGCCATGGTGTCTCTTGAAGGAAGAGCTAAGAAAGCTGTCGCCCACGCTGTCATCAGCCGAGCTGCGAAGGCTGTTCTTCTCTGGACTGCTGCGTTTCTCTCGGTTATCACCATTGTACGTGTCGTCAGTCGAATAGTCGAGGCCCGAGCGTCTACGTCGCGGTCGTTTTTGGACAAATCCGCCAATCTCTCCACGAGGCGATACTGCAAACGCCTGCAAGTTCCGCCGATCGACGACCTTTGGCGAGAAGTGTACATCTGTCTGCGTGAAAATTCCTTCTCGTCCAACCGTCCAGAGGAAGTCACGCGAGTGCCATAGCAAGTCTGACGGCGCACTACTGTAGCGATTGATCTCTCGAAAAGGCAAAAATGGACGTCGAAAATCCCAGACATGCACGACTGAATGATCGCGGTCGTATGACGTTGCTAGCTGTGTACATTGATAAGCACCCTTTTCATGGAATTCGTCAGACCAGTAAGGCGGTCTCCATCTTGCCTTGTAGACAGGGTAAGGCGTTCGAAGGACATATGCAGGCTTTTGTCTACGAACATCGGTAGAAAAATCCCAAACCTTGACAGTCTTGTCAACACTTGCGCTGAGTAGATGTTTACCGTCCGGATGCCAGTCGATAGACGTGCAAGTCTTCTGCTCGTGGGCATTGATTTTGAGCTTGGGGCCCTTGTTATGTCTGAAGTCCCAACGCTGTATCACACCATTATCAGTGCCGAATGCGAATTCAACGCCATCGGTGGGTGACCATTGTACGTCGCGGATGCCTTCACTCATTCCAGGAAATTTATCTCTACTTGGACATGTCATCACATCTTTTCTCATGTCTCTCAAGTCCCAGAGGCGAACAGTGGCATCTTGACTTCCCGAGAGGAGTAGATAGCCCTGGTGAGGATTGAAGGCAATCTTGTGAACTTGACGGTGGTGTTCATGTAATCGAGCCAATTCCATGCCAGCTCTATTGAGGTCGTACAAGATGACTTTTCCATTGGTGGCTGCGGTTGCAATATGCGTGTTGAATTGTCCATGGGACCATTTCACGTCATGGATTTCGAGGGCCTCTCTATGTCTGGCAGAGGCAGCAGGCCCAGATGTGGTGTGTGCAGCATAGTTGATAATGGCTGCTCGAAGATTGGTCTCTTCAGCACACTTTGCATCCTGAATTCGAAGCGTCTTCAGGATCTCCCGGCCTGCAAGAATAGCGTGGGTCCTGTCACGATTGACATCGAGGGCTGTAATCTCAAGGCCGGTCTTATGGCTTGCATCTTGGGAAGAGCCGGAACTTATCCTATGAAACGATTCAGCGACAACATGCACAGGGGCCGGCTAGATGGCCACGCGAGAGCGGCTTCAAGATGGCCGGGTCAGAAGGAGCCACGCTGCGCCAGATATAGCAAAACACACTCACCCTAATGGGAGTCTGGGTACCGGTCTCCCCTTCTTTTCGGCGCTGGGCGGGCGGGAGCCATAGCCGGCCAACGGCTGGGTCACGAATCTCGAGAAGTAGCTGTGCTTGACTGGAGGTAACGGAGGAGGCTCAGGGATCCGGCGCTCACTCATGTTGGCGCATGGCGAGCAACGTGTGCGGCGCGGTGTTGCGGTGAGCACTGAGCACTGAGCAATGAGCAATGGGGACGTATTCACTGCCTACCTAGTGAATCCCTAGACTGCGGTAATTTAGACCCGGACACTTCGAATGGGGAGTCGAGCGTGATAGAATGCGCTTCAGTGCAGCCCCGGGTACACTTGGCAGGCGAGACCTCGCAGCATCAAAGCTACAGTAGCGCGGCGGCGGCTTTCGAGAGACGCCACTGCACACGACTTGGTAGTTACTCCCCTACTACCGGGCCATGTTTGCTCGCGACCTGCCTCCATAACACCTCTTCCTCGACTGTATCTCCCTCTGCATCTCTTCCTCGAGCATTGGGTTTTACCATCGGCCTGATCATGGCCCAGCACTCCGAGTCTCCTTACGCCCCGCATCTCATTGCCGAAGCTGCCCACCACCCGTGGGTACGGCATCACACCACTCGTTCCATTCTTAGGAATCTCCATTATGCATACCCGATATTCCTTCTTTTCTTCTTTCTCGTTACCCTCACTTGCCGTAGTGCCTTAACCACCTCTAATAGTAGTCCTAATCCTCCCAAGACAGACCAAAGAGGCCCTGGCGGAAAACCTCTGCCCGTCACAGATCCGAGTAAAAACATACCACGGAAAAGAGCTGATGACGACGTCACGCGCTCCCAAAAACGCCTCTTCGAGTGGCTCTCGGCCGCTGCTGCTCTCACATTCATAGGGAATGCCATCAACGTTATTGTCCACTCCCTCTACAGTCGGAAAGATGAGTGGTGGTGTGGGCAACCTGTTGTGGTAAGCTTCTATGCACTTCGGATGTGTAATCCGAGGCTATGGGATATGCTAACTTGGAGGCCACAGATCTATCTCGTGGGATCCTTCTTCGTCTACTGTCTCTTCCTGATCTCCCTCCTCGATTCCAAACCAGCGCCGAACGCGGGCCATCTTATAATATGGAGCTCTGCTGTGCTGTTGGAAATCATACTGCTTGCCTCTTCACTCTCGCTTTACACGCATCCACACAAAGAGCCCCGAGCTCACAAGCCTCGGTCTGGACGTATCCGTTATGGAATGACTGAGTGGGAAATCACCGAGGTAGTAATCGACCTCCTGAGAATCATCCTGCTACTCGCCTTGATTGGGTTTTACTTGATCTTTGTGACCTGGCGCCGGGAAAAGAAGGCAGACAACGGAGAAGGCTCGAGTGAGACAACATCGCTCCTCGCCGCGGATCGAGCAGCCGAGAATGGCCATGCCAATGGCAGGTATGGCTCAACAATGCCAGTCGCAGGAAAGGATCCTCATACAGAAGGCACACAGCCAGGATGGAGCAGACCCATGACTCAACCATCAAGGAGTTGGTGGGAATACATCAAGGGCTACTCCGTCTTCTTTCCATACCTTTGGCCCTCGAAAGAGCGGCGCCTCCAAGTTGTGGTCGTGATCTGCTTTCTTATCGTAGTTGCTCAAAGAGTTGTCAATCTGGCGGTACCGTATCAAGTCGGCGTAATCACAAACATATTGTCAGGGGAAACTGGACAGGATGAGAATGGTAAGATCAAAATGCCCTGGGGACCAATCTGTCTCTATATATTCCTACGTTTTATCCAGGGGAACAATGGTCTCCTTGGAGCCATCCGTTCAACGCTGTGGATTCCGATTGGGCAATACTCTTATCGCGAGCTCTCTGTCGCGGCGTTCGAGCACGTCCACAGTCTCAGCTTGGATTTCCATCTGGGAAAGAAAACCGGCGAGGTGCTCTCCGCTCTTGGGAAAGGAAGCTCCATCAACACATTCTTGGAGCAAGTCACTTTCCAAGTTGTGCCAATGCTGGTTGATCTTTGTGTCGCCATAGGGTACTTTTTGATCGCCTTTGACGCTTATTACGCACTCGTAGTATCCGTGGTGACGTTTTGGTACATTTATCTTACGATTCGCATGGCCCAATGGAGAGCTGAAATACGCCGTCAAATGGTCAACGCCGACAGAGAAGAAGATGCAGTCAAGTAAGTTGCAGAGATTAACCGAGCCTGCCTATCGTTAACATATAGTAGAAATGATTCAATGGTATCATACGAGACGGTCAAATACTTCAACGCGGAGGCATACGAGTTCAACCGTTATCGCTCGGCCGTGAACAAATTCCAGGACGCGGAATACCATGTGCTGCTTTCGCTAAACTTAATGAATGTTACGCAGAACATGGTCTTCATGCTTGGATTGATGGTGACCTGCTTTATCGCTGCTTGGCAGGTTACAACGGATCAAGCCCGGGTTGGCAAGTTTGTCACACTTTTGACATACATGGCTCAACTGCAAAGTCCTCTCAATTTCTTCGGTACCTTTTACAGGATGATACAATCAGCTATGATCAATTCGGAGCGTATGCTAGAGCTGTTCAAGGAGCAACCGACCGTCGTAGACAAGCCGGATGCTGCTACTCTCCCGTCGTGCGAAGGAGACATTCACTTCAACGAGGTGCACTTCTCGTATGACAACAGGAAGCCTGCTTTACAAGGTCTGGACTTCCACTGCGCTCCAGGTACGACGACGGCTTTTGTTGGTGAGTCTGGTGGCGGGAAGTCAACAGTATTCCGTCTTCTTTTCCGATTTTACAACATAATGTCGGGAAGCATTCAAGTAGATGGACACGATGTGGAAGAGCTTACTATCGACTCTGTGAGAAGACATATCGGCGTAGTCCCTCAGGACACAGTCTTGTTCAACGAGACCCTCATGTACAACCTAAAATATGCCAACCCAGAGGCAACGGATGAACAGGTATATGAGGCGTGCCGAGCGGCGAGTATTCACGATAAGATTATGGGATTTCCGGATAAATATGAGACGAAAGTTGGCGAGCGTGGATTGCGACTTTCGGGTGGCGAAAAGCAACGAGTGGCCATCGCGCGTACCATTCTCAAGGATCCGCGCATCATTATGCTTGACGAAGCAACGGCTGCTCTTGATACTGAGACCGAACAGCACATTCAAGAAGCCTTTACCACGCTTGCGAAGGGACGCACCATGCTAATAATTGCACATCGTCTGAGCACGATTACTCATGCGGACCAAATCCTTGTCCTAAATAAAGGAAAGGTAGCAGAGCGCGGGACTCATGAAGAGTTGCTGGATTGGAACGGCCAGTACGCGACCATGTGGAAGAAACAAATCCGAGCGCAAAGGGCGGCCGAACAGGCCAAAATGCTGAAGGACAAAGCCGACAGGCTGAGAAGAGAGTCGAAAGACGGAGTCAGCTTTGCGGAAGAGGACGAAAGCCATTCCTCAAGCGATGAGGAAAGATCGAAGCTGTCCCGAAGCGGACAAAAGCCCGAAGATCGACAGAGGAGTGATGAGCAAAGAAGTGGCCCAGATGAGGGGAGCAGGAGTCCTGGCAGCGGCAGTAAGTAGCATGGACATTAGTGGCGTTGAAGGTGGTCATATTGCGAAGGAATAGCCTGGAGTAAGATTATGTGAAAGGGGCAAGATTCGCTTGCACTGTTCCTTTGAGAGCAGCGGAAAAAAGCTTCTGATGTTTCTCGTGTATTATTTTGGACGAGTTGGGAGGGCATTTCCGGCATACCCTTTCGGAGGCGCAGGCGGCATGTTTTCATGGAAGGGGCATCATTCGGTACTTAAATATCTGGGGTAAAGCTGGGCGGATTGGACAGCTCTGCATTGTAATGTCGAAATCGCGCAAACAGACCCGAATGGAAGGTCAAGATTATCGGCATACCGAGCGTTCTTGGTTCGCAATGATCGGCGATGCTCTGTCGTTCACCAACCCTTGCCCAGCTGAATCGCGTGTGCGTTCGAAGGTGACCTCAACTCTGGGTGCGGGCCATAGCAAGCCGGCGGAGGCTTCGGTCGCAGCGACAGCCACTCATGGAGTATCACAAGATGCAGGGCCGGCATGGGCGAGAGACAGGTGCAAGGCAGCATGACTGCTTTGCAACACAAAAACGGCGGACGCGGCACAGCAATGGCGATGTTAGGTTTTCGAGTCGCTACCGGCTCCCTGGTGCCAGCCCGCTGTCTTTGGGGTCCTTTGGGGTCCCGACAGAGTGGAATCAGATCAGATGGCGTTTACCTCGAGGCAAGTCGGGACGCAACATCTCTAACCTCAACCTCATCGCCATCCACAGCCATAACGGCCTAGGAACGGCCGCCTTCTGCGTGATATGAGCGATGCGGTATATTAGTCGGCGATATTGCTGCCATGTAGCGTCACCCTATCCCACCCTTGCAGCTGCGTCGGGGTCGTTGTCCGTGCTCAGGCATGGATTTGGTGGTGCATGGTGGACAAGGACAGTTGAAAGAAGGCTGGGGACAAGTCTTTGTCCTATCCACCACACCACCGGCCTGGGTTCCCTCTTTATTCCATCGTCCTTCCAAATAATCTCCAGCGCTGTGATTGAAGCCATTACCATTTTCTGGGGAAACAAGCTATTCCCCGGTGCTTGTCCCCAAGATTTTGCCCCACCCCTCAGACACAAGTGCCTACAGTAGTGCGCTGATGTACATAGCTGGACTCTGGAGACAGCTCGGAAGTTTCCTGCGCGTTTTGCCTCCGACGGCCGCTCCGTGCGTCGGTCATTATTCAGGCCATTATTACAACGCCTGCTGCAGACGTTGAAAGGGTCCTGAGGCGCTCCGCATGTACCTCTATAATAGGCGGGGGATCCTGGGCATACACCAATCATCTTATCGTGAAGGACATGTCCAAGATGCCATCCGAAGAACGCAATATTCCTGTTGTAAGTGGTCTTCTCCTTTCCCCCGTTGTCTATCCCTATCTCTGTTCTTCATATATCTCTAAGATCCCATAATCTGTTGCTCCGTTTGACTCTCTTTGGGTTTCACCTGCTCAAATCAGACTTCTCCTTTTACATGCAGCACCTCGCTCGTGGGGGCGTTGTCATCGACGCTCTGCGCACGCCCCGATCTGACAGTCTCGTAGGATGCAGCTTATGGCGAGCACGACGACGACGATGATCGCTACACCTACTCCTCGTAAGTTCAGAGCACAATGCAAACTTGCGGTTGAAATTGACACTCCCCGAGAGGACAGTCGTTAGCTTCCAGCGCAACCAGATATATCTACGAGAACGGCAGGAGATATCATTCGTTCCGTAAGTCATCGCTACTAAGCAACAGAAACAACGTCCTAACACATTCCAGGAGATGGAGCCTACTATGGGCCCAACGATCAGCAATATTCAAATTACGAGACTATCGTGTACGTTGAAGATTTACTCTGGGGCCTAGCTGAGACTACTGCTGACAAGTCGTCTGAAAGACATCACCTTTGGCTATTGACTTTCAACGACAAACTATTCCTCGCACCAGTCGAAAACCCACAAAGAATTCTAGACGTCGGCACGGGGACGGGATTATGGGCAATGTGAGCCCCTTCCCTCACACTGTTATCATTCAGAATCAAAATTGATGGATGCACTCAACAGAGACATCGCAGACTTTTTCCCTGGTGCTGAGGTAGTAGGTACGTATTACAGCCTTCTTTGCTCCCTAGTTCACATGGACTGCACAATGTTTGGCACTGATAATATTCCCAGGCACTGATTTATCTCCAACACAAATCACACCCGCGCCACCTAGCATCCGTTTTGAAATCGATGATTGCTGCAGCGAATGGACATACCCAGAGAACAGCTTCGACTTTGTACATATGCGAGGCTTGACAGGCTGTATTACAGATTGGCCATATTTGTACCAACAGTGCTTCAAGTAAGCTCAACTCCATTCCAGCAAAAGCAACATGCGACCTCGCACTGCAAAGTTGGCGGGCATTCTCTGTTCCGTCAATATTCCCTAAATTTCTCCACTGGCCAACCTCACCGGCTAACAATTTGTTCTTCCCAACAGACACATTGCCCCTGGTGGATACTTCGAGCACGTCGAGTTCAGCGTCTCCACGAATGCAAATCGTGATTCAGATGATTATGCTCATAGAATATACACACAATTCAGCGATGACCTCAAGGAAGCAGGGCGAAGAGGGGGGCGCTGTTTTGACATAGAGGAACACATGGTTGAGCATATGAGAAATGCTGGTAAATTTTCCAATGTGCTATTCACTACTCAGTCCCCTCGAACTTCAAACCTTTCACATGTTGAGACCAGCCTCCGCGACTGCACAGGCTATCCTCATATTTCTGTGCTAAACACTTATGCTGACGTTATTGACTTATTACTAGGCTTCACCGACATCGTCGAAAAGAAATTCGTCTGGCCCATCGGCTCCTGGCCCTCGGACCCCAAACTGAAAGAAATCGGCCGCTGGGGCCAAAGGAACTGGGACGATGGAATAGAAGGTTGGGTGATGGCACTCTACACCAGGAACCTAGGCGTAAGTGCGCTCTTCTTACTCAACGAACAAACACAATGATTTCTCCACTTTTTATTCTGCCACACCTCGACCGATTCCTTGATTGAGAAAATGGAATACTGCGACGTCGGCCCTGCCGGAAAATCTTTTGTACATTATGACTTGTCGCGGATGGTGGTGGCCTTGATTCAAATTAAAAATGTGATTGCTGACATGAAGCGGTGTGAGCATACAGTATACCTATGCACAAGTGCAAGACTTCATCGATGAGATGAGGAAAGTGATACGGGATCGAAGTAATCATTTTTATCATGAAGTGTAAGTCGCACCTTCTCTTTCTCATTATCTACATAGTCTCTTGCTCCGCCTCGTCGGATAATAACTCTGGACTTTCTTTCTTCTGATTTGTTTCGGTTCCTTAGATTCTATCCAAGCACCGTCTTGGACAAGATAGCATAGGTTAGGTTATGTTAGAAAAGACTAACACATCGAAATAGTCGCTGTGTCTACGCACGCAAACCATCACCCACAATCCACTAACGGGACATCTTAACACTCGCATCCTTACTCGACATGGGATTCAAACGCAGGACTACGATAGACCTCGATCGGGCAGTAAAGGTAGGCATCGAATCCGTACTTAAACTCATGATTCCTGTAAGGGTCCTATATTCCATGATACGAGTGCCGAATAAAGGAAAGTAGGGCTCCCAATAGCAGTTACGGGATAGGGTAGGGATAGATAAGATGTCAAAGAGGCAGAGATAAGGAGGCGAGGCAAGGCATTTGGTAATACCCCAGTTGGTGGTGTTCTAGACATATATAGGCATTATCAATATATTGAATTCCATGTGCGGTGATTTCGAGTTAGGAGGTTTTGTTCCAACAAAAGTTTGGCGATTTCTAGCACCTGCCATGCACTCACTCCCTTCCCTCAAAATGTGAGAGATTCATTGCATTATTTCCCATGTTCCAGCCTCATCGCCACATGAAAGGAGGACAATGATGGATGAAAGCTGGTATGGTATAAAATACCTATCTAATCCTGAATTAACCCAAGCCAAGGCCATGAGATAACTTTCAAGGGGGTTCTAAAAAACAATTCATAGCTCATCATCTACTTCCATATCCCCGTTCGCAGCACCATTAGAGCTATAGTTGGACTTAGGCACCGAAGCCTCCTTATCGATCATCTGGCGCGAGACGGAGACGATGTTGTCTTCGATGAGTTGTTGGCCGACGTCTTCAAGATCTGTACAAGATAGGTTAGCATCGTCCTGCGGTGTTCGGTTGGATAAATGAAAGTGAGAAAGGCGTACGTTTCTTCGGATCCACCTTCCCCACATATCTCGTCTTCAACTGTTCCTTCGTTAATTCTGTCTCCTCCTTGACCCTCTTCTCATACCCCTCCGCCAGTCCGACCAACTTCTTCAACCTCTCTCTATTCCTATCACCCTCCTGCCTAAAATCATCCATTTGCAGCGCCTCCGTCCAAACATGCTTATGTAAATTCATGAGCATGTTCTCCTCTAGCCCAGTCTTACGATAGTTGATACCGATGGAGTAGTAGTGGCGGTTGAGGCCATGAATCAGGGCTTGAATGGAGGGTTTATTGAGGTGACCGACGTTGGAGGTTGTTTGGCGAGGCTCATGACCCATCATCAGGGTTTGCGGATTTATGAGGCGGAAAGCGTCGATTACGACTTTGCCTTTTACGGATTGAATTGGGTCGACGACGACGGCAACGGCGCGGGGGGTGAGCTGTTCGAAGGATTGTTGCGTGTTTATGTCGACGGAGGAGAGCCAGCAGCCAAAACCGGGGTGGGAGTGGTACCAGCCTACTACTGTTTCTGGTCTATTGTTGAAAAGTCAGCATCCTCATTCGAAACGAATCAGGTTGTCAGACTCGTGGTGTGATAATGCGAGGAACGGCGTGAACGTACCGCCCTGTTTGCCGTAGCATGTCCATCATCTTTGTCTGGAACACCGGATCTACTGCTTCTACACTGACTCCCGTACCGCTCTGTGGCATAGCAAAGACATCAACCACCCGTACCGTGTAGTCATCTACAAATTCGCCCAGCATCAGTCCCATGACTTCCATCGGTACACCGGCGCGACCGTGTCGGAGCATTTTTAGGAGGGCGAGAGATGAAATGTAGACGGTTTCGGAGTTGTCAATTAGATTTGTGTCCTGTCAAGTATGGGTTAGTGAGGTATTCTGGCGTGATGGAAGTTCGTGACGGTGGCCCAAAGAGGTGATGTAAACCGAAGTATACATAGTAAAGGCTGAGAAAAAAAGGGAGTATAGAGCGCACAGCATCGAGATAGAATCCTCCAGAACCAATGGATGGAAACAAATAAGGATGTACACATACCTGAGCAGGTCCACCACCCATTCCACCCATGCTCTGGGCCGCCGCTAGCATTCTGCTTAACCGCTCCATGGTGTCTCTGGAAGCCCGGGAGGCTTTGGGATGAGCAAGTGCGTCGGGAATCAAATTAAGTGAGCAGAGGAGAAGTTTGATGTCGAAAGAAAGGCGCAAGTGTGGTTCGGCCGTGTATGTGAAGCTTGAGGTTGATAATCATCGGAGCTTGCGCGCTTTCACGATGGCTTGAATGCCAAGCTTTCGGTGTTCGGCAAAACATTTTCCCCTAATCTCTTGGCGACAGGGATTCCAGCCTCTCATGCCCGCTGTTTCTTCGGGCGTTCACCATTCCCTCAATTCAACGAGAGCTTTCCATCGACCCCCAGACTTATTTTCCACTGAAAGCTCTTCACTCACAACACGCGGTCATGGCGGGCACAGCTCCTGCTATTGACGATATAATCTCCAATGGCACCATGCCGCAACCAAAGAAAGTCGCATATTTCTACGATTCAGATGTGGGAAACTACGCATATGTTGCTGGACACCCTATGAAACCACACAGAATTCGGTTGGCGCATAGCCTTATCATGAACTATGGACTGTATACGAAGATGGAAATTTACGTGAGCATTTCATTGTGTTATATCCTTTCATTTCGAGCTTTCTCAAGCGCAACCTCGGAAGCAGGCTCAAGGGTGCCTGTGGTCTCTCACTTTTCAATCACTCGTAATGTGCCGAGACTGACCTATATACAGCGGGCGAAACCTGCGTCAAGATATGAAATGACTCAGTTCCATACCGACGAATATGTCGATTTCCTACAAAAAGTCACACCTGACAATATGGACAATTACGCAAAAGAGCAGGGTAAGTACAACGTCGGAGATGATTGCCCTGTGTTTGATGGCCTTTTCGAGTTTTGTGGTATCAGTGCAGGTGGCAGTATGGAGGGCGCTGCACGTCTGAATCGAGGGAAGTGTGATGTGGCTATTAATTGGGCTGGTGGATTGCATCACGCAAAGAAAAGTGAAGCGAGTGGCTTCTGCTACGTTAATGGTAGGTTCCCTCAGGTGTTTCTACTCGTCATTGTGAGGTGCAGTAGCTGATTTGATGATGCATGCAGACATCGTCCTCGGAATTATCGAGCTTCTCAGATTCAAGCAGCGGGTACTGTACATCGACATCGATGTTCATCACGGTGATGGAGTCGAGGAAGCTTTCTACACCACAGATCGTGTCATGACAGTGTCTTTCCATAAGTATGGAGAGTATTTTCCAGGTACAGGTGAGCTGCGAGATATCGGTGTCGGCAACGGTAAATACTACTCCGTCAACTTCCCTCTACGCGACGGCATCACCGATGAAACCTACAAAAGCATATTCGAGCCTGTCATCAAAGGGGTGATGGAATGGTACAGGCCCGAGGCGGTCGTCTTGCAATGCGGGGGTGACAGTCTCTCAGGGGACAGACTCGGTTGCTTCAACCTCAGCATGAGGGGTCACGCAAATTGTGTCAGATTCGTTAAGAGCTTCAATCTCCCTGTTCTGGTCCTTGGCGGTGGAGGATACACGATGCGCAATGTCGCGCGTACCTGGGCATACGAGACTGGCAAGTTGGTCGGCCAGGAAATAGGCCCCGACCTGCCCTTCAACGACTATTACGAGGTGAGATTGGCATTTCTATTGTCTGAGATTTGAGAGTCCTATGTTAACAAAAACTGCAGTACTTTGCGCCTGACTTTGAACTTGACGTGCGGCCGTCTAATATGGACAACGCCAATTCGCCAGAGTACCTCGAAAAAATACTCTCACAAGTTCTCGAAAACTTAAGGCGAACCGCATTTGCTCCCTCGGTACAGATGACTGACGTACCGCGAACGTCCATGGTCCCAGGTATGGAAGAGGATGACGAAGATGAGATGGATGATCTGGAGGCAGACCAAAATCCCGATTCTCGCTACACCCAACGTGATTGGGACAAGTACGTCTCGAAAGACGCTGAGCTCTCGGAGAGTGAAGATGAGGAGGCGAACTCGAATATGGGTATAAGGCGCCAACCCAACCAGCGCCGAAGACGAAACATCATGGACTATCCGAACCCACACGCTGTTGCCGACGACTTTGATAGCCGCTTAGGCACTCCAGATGCCGCACGTAGCTTGAATGGCGAGAGCGCTAGAGTCTCAAATAACCCATCACCAGCACCCGGTCGGAGATCTGTATCCCGTGCTTCATCCACCCGGCCCGCTGCCACAAACGGTCATGGAGCTGCAGTAGGTGCAAGAAGCAATGGAACCTCTTCTCGCACACGAACACCTGCAATCCCTGCCGACGATGATGGCGATGTTGATATGGATGAAACATCTGCCATAAAATCGTCTCCCGCCGGAGACAAATCATCAGCAAGTGCACAAGATGCTGATACAGCAGCGGCTGGTCCCTCCAATTCCGCAACAACTCAGACCGCTAGACACCCTTCGAGATCACGGTCTCCGGGCGGCCTCGTCGTCACGCCGCCAGAGTCTCCGCCTGCATCTGCCGCAGCTAACATCGCAACAGGCGAAGACGTAGAGATGGCCTTTGACGAATTGGAGCCAGAAACGAAAACAGAAGAGGTAGAGAAGATCAAAGACGAAGGACTTGAAGAAAGGCAGCATGAGGATACAGTAGCGGAAGCCAAGGCCGAGATTGCAAAAGAGGACTAAAATTTTGTCGTCGACTTTATGGTTAGCTTTCCGTGATATCATCATGACTGGTAATTACTTATGCTTTACGAAGCCACGATTATGGCGTTAGGAACGGGTGGAAGACGGCCATGATGGGTGCTGCTTCATGCATTTCCATAATTCGAGGGGTTGGATTATTTTTGAGGTAGCACAGAGAGATCAATGTGTATCTGCTTGATTGAAAAATAGATGTTCACATTCCGAATCTTTTTGTATGATGTCCCTGATGTCTAGTGGTCCGTGTGGTCTGGGTGCGCGCGCGTACATACGCGCCGCGTCTTCCTTGGCTACTTGTCTCCCGGATTCTCTCTTCTCTACAGAGCAACTTGCAACTTATATGATGCCATTTTGACACGCCTTCTTCTCGAAGTGAGAGAGCGTAAACCTGTAGCTTTTCAACATCGTTCCCCAGGACCACAAAAGCCCACTCAACATCCTTTGGTTATCGAATGCTACGACGCAATGCGCCAGAAAAGGATCACCGACTATTTTGTCTGCCCTGCAAAATCTCCACCATTGGGCCTTACTTTCTTAGATCTGCCTTCCGAAGTTCGGAGGCTAGTTTACCAGCATGCCGGTCTCATTCGCACCGATGTAATCGATCTGAATTTACAAGGCGTCAGGATTCACAAGGGCCGCGAGATACTTGACAGGGACTCACCTGATGATGGCTTTTATGAAATCCTGAAATGCCCTCACGACACTTACAATCTCTATGAAGAAGAGATTGCCCATAACGGTGACGATGACAATATTACTGTTTGGGCAGCCGAAGACTTCTCTCGCTGCCAGAACTGCGAGTGGTTTCCTCACTCTTTATTGCTAGTCTCGAAGGCCATTTCGAAAGAAGCCATTTCGATACTCTACGGAGAAAACAGCTTCAGAGCACGGTCTGGAGGGCCTGGGGACGCATTCTAGCGACTACTTTCAATGCCACCGCATGGAATAGCCGTTATGAGATCGCTTTCCATTTGGCTCAGCAATTGTCTCTGTGATGAACTATACAATGACGAACTACTTTGGGAACATTACGAATGTGGTACGTGGCCAGGCCATCGGGACATCGAAATGGGCTCCATATACGGTAATACCATCGACTTCTGGAAGAAGGTATCTCATGATACCGTCGACGTCTGGAAGAAGGTAGCCTATACTCTTGCCGGACAAATCTCTCCGGGTCGCCTCAGCCTCTACCTGAAATTTGACGCGACAGATTACGAGACCGCTCAAGTGCTTCTAGGACCAATCCGACAACTTCCAAGATTGAGAGACTGTGGCATTCAGTTCTCAGATGCGTCTGATGGCCCCCAACGAAATTCAGACTTACAGAATTTGGCCAGGCACACCGTTTCGAGTGTGAAAAACTGGAAAGTTGCCAGGTCCTCATTCCGCTACCTTGACTTACCCCCGGAGTTGAGGCTACGGATTCTAGAGTCCTCCGACCTCGTCTCATCGGAGGATATACAATGGCAACCCAAGGAGGTACGACGTTTGCGACCACCTCGTCATTGTAATGGTGTTAACGTTCATCTATTTGGGGATGCATTTGTCCGTGAAGTTGAAGGTTGCGTCTGTCCACCCGTTAGCGTCCCCTACTCCGACGTCTATGGTGCATTTGAACCCGAATGATGTTGCGATTGCTGCTCTCAAATCTGGGATAACTGTTTCTGCTCTGTAAGCCACTCTGCAGCGTACTCTTCAGCATGCACTTGTGCTCCACGATTTCATCCTTTGTTTCTTGTAAGCCGGCAGGTGCGCGAGGACGCTGTGCACGTCTACTATTCGCGGAATAGCTTCGTTGTTGCTCCCCGGGGCACTTCCAACCTCTTGCAAAAGGATGACGTTGTGCGTCTTGCGTGGTATGATATAATGTCACGTCGTGTCGAACTCTCCGCCTATCTCATTTCTCTACCAGCGACGGTACTGCAGCATATTCGATGGCTGGAATGGCGTGTACCAAGATTCGACTCCCGCTACCTTTCTTCAAAGCATCCAGCCTGGTATGACTATCTAGACATGTTGGACCTTATGGACAACGGCATGAACCTTGCTCAGTTGACGTTCATCGTCAACATGAGTCAAGGAAGAAGCATTCCTGAACAAGCGTCCCCCTACCCACGGAGCACAAAAACTGAGCTGGAGCATTACAGACGGATTATCGGTCCCATCCGGCGGCTCAAAGAACTCAAGGACTGCTTTGTGTACTTGGGTCGACCTTTCCAGCCAGGTCAGCGAGAACTGGAAGAGCAGAAACTCGAGAAAGTTATCATGGGGTCTCATTACGATAGCTATAAAAGGGGGAAGTCTGATGAGCGTCGAGGAGACGCTTACTTGGATGGTTGGGACTCTTAGCAGGATGTACGAAAGGGGTATGGATAGTTGATGGGAAGAGATAAATGCATGGTATCTTTTCGACTGAGTGAAAGTGGTGGAGCTGAAAGCGATATGCCAGGTGTATTCCAATCAAGATACCTTATATGGCAAACACGTGCATCTTCATCTGCCGTTTGCCCATAACCGGCTTAGGGCTTCCGAAAGAACACGACTTCGCCTAATTCTTCGCCTTGTTTCGATCAGCGCGTCGACTCAACGGAGCATCAATCGCCATAACTTTTCTTAGGTTGCCACAGACTTCTCAGCAATGATCATGCTGGAAAAGAGGCCACAGTATAGTTCTGTGGCGCTGCCAAAGGCTTAGCACGATCGTTCCTCACTACGAGAGTTCCACAGCCATACAATCTCATTCATTTCCTTCACATACAGTTCCTTCACATACAGACACCGATTTGTCTAGGCTGCTTGATGGACAAGGACATTGGATGTCCCTTATGGGGATACGGGGAGATTGTCACCGGCTTGCTGGAAGATACAAACACCTTCGCTGGTGAGAATCCCTTGGTTGCCCCGTCGATGCTTCTCTACGCTCTCACCCTTGGCCAGCTACGTAAAGCGTAAAAATAACGAGATCACTAGCTGGTCATGGTACCAACTGTCTGTCAACCGACATAAACATAGCGAGCACTGCGCCTATGTCTGCTTACCATATCGGCCCGTCCATCTAGCATTCACTACGGCCCGAGAATGAGGTCAGAAGCCGGGCCGCGCTCTCTCTTACTTCAAATGCTCCGTCACTTTTCTTTATTCCCGACATCCCGCTGTCTTTGTTCGTTTGTCGATAGCTAAGCCATGGTTCAGCAAATTGTGAATTTGCTACTGCGTGTCTAAAGAGATTCTGCATCTGTACAACGAAGTCTTATTGTGATAGCCGAAGTAAGATTCCGATATGTACAGCTCATGAAAGCCTCATACGCCTGCGGCCTACATAACCATCTTCGGAGGCGTTACTCTCTGAAGTTTCTTGTAACCTGCCAGCTCAGCTCCTGCTACCTCGATGTACAGCGATATCATGGCGGAGCTGTAGGTACTATCTGGTATAAAGTCCTCTCGTTCCTAGGATCCTCTTTTCCTTCCTCTCTAGGCTTGTGACGATCGTTAACAATCATACTTACAATAAAAGCTTTCTCCCGTATTCTCCGCCGTTCCAGTCATCAAGCGCTCTCACGTGCTAGCCAGGCCTGGCAGTTGCCCAAACAGGATCATCCATCAAACCTCAAACCACTCACCAGTTTTTGGCATTACCTCGTTCCTTACTTCCCACTGTCAAAGCCACCAAGCATGTGTCGAACGGAAGTCTACTATCAGGGATGCGGCCACTCCTACGAATATTACTACGGCGCTTCTTGCGGTAACTTCTTGTCTGAGTTGAACCGCATCAACAGTTGGCGAGAACAGCAAAGGCCCGGTGTACCCTTTCGACCATGTTATGAAAACCATCGAAGGGATAAGATGGGAATGTGCATGCCCTGCCAGGCGCAGCGGTCAAGACTTTATGGACAGCAGCATTGCCTTGTCTTTCGCGGGTTCCCCAACGGGTATCGTTAAGAGTTGGATAAGAGACACGTCTGTTAGTACCACGCGGATAATAGCTTCGCTATCGTGACGAGATTGTCTGGAGTTGGCTTGATCAAGCTGGGGCGCCTTCTAAAAGAGTTCTGAATGTCCATACTAAGCAGGGTATATTGGGTGGTGGTTTTAGTGCTTCATGTTAGGTGCGATACCTGGTACCATGTCTCTGAGGATAACGTCGAATGGTGGAGTTCTGGCATGGCTTCGCCAAAAGTAGCATTTGCACGCGCCAAAGCGCTCGTAATTTTATTCGATTCGGTTTAGGCTTTCTTGGTTTCAAGGCAGTCTCCACGATTCTCAGCCGACGCTGACTTTGTAGGACAGTTCGCAAGCCGCTTGACGAAAAATCCTTCAGATGTCCCATTTTAAACTTGGACTTTGCTTCGAGCCCTACCTCGATCCAATACCCATGCTCAAATCTCTATCTATATAAGGGTGCAATGGAATCTTCCTCTGCCTCGTTTACCATTCGTATCCGGAGAGTCTACTCTCCATCCCTCACAAGAGACTAAAGACAACTCTTAACCACGATCACGCACGATGCCGCTTCCGACTCCCCACCCAACCGGCAGCAATGAGAATCTTGCTTTCCACGTGTACTAGACCATCACTCCACTCCGCGCATATCCATTAATAGTTCTCACTCCCACTTACGATCCTGCATCTGCCCAGCCTGCGCCCGGGCCAAACATGACGACTGCCCCAGCGAAGACTGCCACTACACAACCCTGATAGCCATACGGCTTCTCTCCAGATCTCCCAGGCCCCCGCCCTCTACCGTACCAACACACGATTTACAGCCCAGCCCAATTTTCCGGACCAGCAATCCCTGCCACGTCCACATGGCCTATTACGGTTGTTTGAGCGACGGAGCACAAAGTAGCTTGTGTGTGTTTGTGCTACGTCACACCATGCTACGCTACTATCTGTGTGCACTGTGAGCTTCACAACTTAACTACCTACCTAGGCATGTACAACAACGAAGTGACAGGTTTGATGGGGGCGGAAATTCTTGGAAATGTTGCATGGTCGGGTGATGGGATGGCTGGACGTTGGGGGCGCTGCCGGCCGTTGAGGTTTTCTCCGTAGTTTCGTTTTTGACCTCTTTGCTTTTTGGAACTGGAGATGATGCGGTGCGGGTGTTTGTAGGGAATAGGGAGATGGGCAAGGTAAAGCGAGCTGAGATGTTGCTGGGTCATTACTGACTGAAAAGTACGCTTCCCTGCGAACCTAATCACCCGCCCTCTTTTTCTCCAGCATCGCAGTGAACGGGGAAAGTGGTTATTATACGGTTGTCCTGACATTTGGACAAAAACTGTTAGGAGAGATGACGCCTAGAGATATGCAAGGAGACACCAAGGTGTAGGTATAAAACAATATAAAATTTAACATTCAGAAATTAACTTTATACTCTCCCTTGTTAAGGATAGATAGATAAGTACCATCGAAAATGCTATATGATCAAGGAGTGTGAGCGACAAGGTGCCAGCAGTCCCTTCTAACTTCTCCTCCTCCTCTTCCTTCCATATCACTACACTCCTTCATTTCGGGTATGCTGACATTCTTATCAGAATTACCCTCCTCCAAAAGATACAATCCAAAAAGGATATAGCCAAAAGGATGTCCAAAGAAGGTATGCCCAAAAAGAAAGCCACCCCCCAAAACCCCTCTTTCACCGAACCAATGCAAATGCGATAGCGATTTGAGCGCGCTTTCCAAATCGAGTCTGCCTCCACAATCACGGCTCTTCTTCTTCTTTCTTTCGTTTATCTTTTCGACAAGCGTAATAACGTCGATCGATATCCTCCTCTTTCCAACACCCAAGACCGTAAAACATTCCGTAGTAATATTAACGGAGAATAGCGGAACTCCGCTCATTATAGGACCATCAGTGCCAACACTGCAACCACAACAGCCAATGCACTTCCACCCATTCGTCCTAAACTCGCGTCCTGACCTAAGGCCACAGCACCGCTAGCACCACCACCGCCGCCTTGTTGGAAGCTGTTCCCACCAGTTGCTTGAGCGGTACTTGACGCACCAGATGGCCCTGCTGCAGTGCCTGTAGCCTGCTGGGCAATAGCAGAGGACTGGTCGTTACCGCGGTTGCCACCACCCGACATACCGGGCACAGTTTCGACGGACTGGGTAGGCTGCGCAGCGCCGGACGACGAAGACTTGGCGTTCGGATTCGTGTCTGGATTCTCGCCCGTCGCGTAGAAAGAGGCGAGGATCTCGTCATCGTCAGTGATCTTGACGGTGTTGTTAGTTCCGGCAGCATCAGTGTAGACGTAAGATTTCGATCCCTGAACATTGGCTCCGGAAGGTGGGTCATAACATTTCACGGTTACGTCCTGCACCATGGCGTAGTAGTATCCGTTTTGCATGTATTGGGAATTCCAATCAATAAGGCCGCCAGCCCAGTCGATGGTTCCCTGGTCGTTCGTGGGAAGTCCGGCGGGCCAAAGGGAAAGCATGATTCGGGAGGGGGTCTGAGGATAATCGAAGCGGTTAGCGGTTGCATTCCATGTGTCGGAGCGCTTGATGGTTCGCATGGTTTTTCCGTCGATGGCCCAGGTTAGTTGGTCGGGTTGCCAGTCGATAGTGTATGTGTGCGCGGTTTCCACGGTGTTAGACACGGTGAGATTTTGTTCGTTGGTGTCTGTTGCGATCAATCATTAGAGGTTTCACATTGACTTTGGATGCAAGGTGGGTAAACCTACAAACTGTCACGCCCTGCGAGTAGTAGTTGGATTGAGCGGTTCCCGTATCCACACCAACGAACTCAAAATCGATTTCATCTTTGACGTCGGACATCATGATGAAGGCTGTGACAACACCCTTGCCTTGACTTGTCGTCAGTTTGGCAGAGATTTGACCGTACCACACATAATGGGTCGAAGCTAGCAGTGTTCCAACAGTATCCTGCGCCATTGTCAAGAGAAGAGCGTCATTGTAGACCACGGGTTGGCCCGATGACACCCAGTTGATGTCTGATGCATCGCCAAGGTACTTGTCGATTGACTGTACGTCGTCTAGGGATTTGAGTTGGAAGTCTCCAGCCTTGCACGTCGGTGCGGCCACGCAGGAATCGAGTTTATGGGAGAAAAGAGGATCACAGCCGCCTAGACAGTATGCGCCGACACCGCATTGTCCGTATTCTATAGAGTGAGTATCAGTCGCGTATTCGACAACGTGGAGAGCGAGCAAACAGTGACGTACGGGAACAGCATGGCGCCGACTCCGGGCATGGACTTCCAGGCCCACACTTGGGGGCATCGGCGAGAACCAGAGGAGAAGACAAAAGAGCTGCAAGAGCTGCAGCGGCGAAGTAGCGGAGCATGCCAGCGGCCGTTGTGGTGACTCGTCGGACAGCGGATGATGTCGTGTAAGGATGCAAAATTTGGGTCTGCAGAAAGGCGCTGCGCGTCCCTCAAATGGGCCGGAAGGGCAGACAGGTGCTCCCAGGTATGGCTGAGTATATTATTTCCAAGTTGGACCTTCCAAGTTTAAAGCTGAAACAGCAGTCGAGGGTCGGGGAAGGTATCACGGGGAATTCTGCAGCGAGTGTAGGCAGGGGAGACAGGGCTGAACCTGATTGTCTATCCCTGGAGGTTTCTGTTTTATGTGCGGCAATCGTAGCGAGTGTGAGGGCGATTTATGAACAATAGAAGGACGCAAAGAGGTTTACAAGAAAAGACGAAACGATGAAACAAAGAATATACACGATGACGAGAAAGAAGGGATGGTAAAAGAGAGGATGGTGGTGTTCAGGGCGGCGAGCGACGGACTCCCATCCAGGCGGTCGGCCGCTTGCAAAATTGGAGCAACGGGCGGAGCGAAGGGATGGTGCATTGCACTGATCCGCTTTCGGAATTCGTGCATGGAACTTCGCCTTGATCGGGCAGAAGGCTGCAGGTCACGAGGCCAAGCAATGGCGAGGTCCATAAGGAAAGCAGAGTCAATTCCTGCCGCCATTTCGCATTCTTTGGCATCAACCTGAAGATGGTGGGGATGCCATGGACTTGCTTTGAATCCAAGCTTCAGCCTTTCTGGCTGATGGGGCAACCTGTCATCTTCGCGCTTAGCATTGACTGTGGAACACCATCTTCTGCTGACTGGATTGCTGAATGACGGGAAGGATCTCTCCATCCAATATTCTTGCCGGCGCTGAAGTCCAAACACGAATTCCTTGACGTCTGTCACATGTTGCTTGTCGCTGTCGAGCCATGGTTGAATGCCCCCTGAATCCGTTCGTGAAAGCCGAGTACCAGGCTTCCTCGGCAGAACAAAACACAACAATGCTAACTGTCGATATAAGAAAGGATTACGTCGACAGCATCTGACAATTGCTGTCCTTCAATGTCTGCGCAGTGGTGAGCAAGTCGATTTCACAATGCCTCATTGGTCAGCCTCGTCGGCGACGTGCATGCGCAGAGAGTCTGAGTAAGACACGGCAGACTTGTACCTCCGTCTTAACGTCTTTTTCACACAAACCTTCACTTCTTCAATGCCCTCAAATTGTGTTTGCCTCGCCAACAGCATCGTCATGTCGAGATAACATTTCTGTTTTGCACGATTCAATCTGCTCCGAGGATGAAACATGGATCCCGTATCTGTCATATCTTTGGTCGGCGCATCCGCCAGCCTCGCCGCGAAATGTAGAAGCGTCATCAAAACACTATATGAACTTGCCGAGGAATACAAGAGCCCAGAGATATCAATTCTCTCCGTCGTTGAAGAATGCAATACTATCCAAGTGGCCTGGAGACGCATCGAACGATGGGCATCCGACAATCTGCATCAGTTGCAGGACTATGAAGAGACTCATGAAAGGCCCCATTCCCTATACGCTGGACAACTAATGATGTCTGCATTTGAAGAAGACCTGACCCGACCCAACCCAAAACTTGGACTCATTCGTAGAAGAACAAAGACCATTCAGTATAAGAGGACCGGGGAGCTGTCCAAAATCACTCCATAGGACGATGAATCATCCACCGTAGCACAATCATCAGCCCCAGTGATAACTTTTCAAAGAAATACAGGTCTAGCGCAAAATGTGTACGACAGATGCCGTCAAGCAGCTATCGAGGACCTACGGCGTGGTGCGGACATTCTCATCCTCTTCACGGACGGAACCTTTGTTCCCATATCTCGCACCATCACTCTCTTGAGATACTTGCCTAAGCGCGATGTTGAATTTTTTATTGTCTTCTCCAGACACTGGCATTGCACATGGGTTCTGATTGGACTTACAATTGACTCGATGTAACGATTACGATTCTCTACAGTTCGCGAGTTTAGGATTGCACCACATATTGCCGTCTGGCCGGGTAGAGGATGTTACGCCGTTTGCTTCCATAAGATCAAATCACCCTCTCACCAGCATTGCGTGGCTTCGTATTATGCTTGGATTAGATTTCACGGACACGTCATCTACTCACATGGAAGATGACTTCGCTCCGAACCTAACATGCTTACACTTAGCCTGCGCTACAGGCAGTAAGGAACTAGTACAGGATCTACTTCAGGTCGAGGCCGAGCATGTCATTTCATATCCTAGTGATAGAAGTTATCCTTTCGTTCTTGCAAGCCGCCGCCACCGCGTACCAATCATAGCCCTATTCCTGGATAACGAGTACCATATGCCATCAACTCATTTTCAGTACCTGGCCTTGAGAGAGTTGATTGGATTTGCTGAAATATCAGCCTCTGATTTGGTTAATGGTATATGGACTGCGGATCGTAACTGCGAGCCCTATGTCGCGGTTATCCAACGTCTACTCACGAAAGTAATATTCACTTCGGCTTCCTTCACTACCTTTGGGAATAGCAGTTGAGGCCTATTCTTCACGACGCCATGTACGCCGCCAGTTACGGGTCAAAGCAGATGCCTGGGTGCCGGTATCTCAGGCACATTATCGAATTACTCCTTCAACATGGAGCTGATGTGGATCAATTACGCGCACGACGAAGGCATCCAGAAGAACTTCTCACGCCGCTCATGGTAGCCTTTTGCCTTAATGATTTTGAAATTCTCAACTTTCTTCACCAACTGGGCGCGAAGAACTACGAGGCTGAGGGTCGCTGGAGTGGAGGATTATAGTCAGGATGTAACAGATCAACAGGCAATACTCCTTCGTATCTACTGCCGCCTGGCACCCTTCTTTTACAAGAAAAGCATCGAGACGACGTCTTTATCTACGATATACAAACGGCGCCGTCTAAATCGAGGCATGGAACTCCGACTGAAAGCTCTCGTCCGGGAATAAGGATGATGCGAGACGGTAGGAGCGCAGTTTGAGATCTGCTGTGAACTATTATGGTCATTTGAAACATTCTCTTGATTGAATACTAGTATTACCTAGGTACTTAATTCATTGCACTACCAAAACTCATCGATTCAGCTTCGGCTTCTTAGAGCGCCCGCCACCACTTTCCATATTCTCCTTATCTTCATCCTCTAGCTCTTGTTCAGCCTCTTCCTTCTTTTCGAAATCCTTAGGAAAATCTTCCCAGCCCCTCTTGGCCCAACGGAGTTTTCGCGTGTGATCCCAAGCCTTTTCATTATCTTTGTCATAGCCTTCGCAGAGCCATTCTTCTGCGGACCCAGAGTCCCGGCTAGAAGTCCAAGTGCCCCCTCAGGTGGAATACGGCATTGTCATTCTCCTGGGGGAAAGCCTCCCAAACCTCCGGCGTCCGGATCCATTGGACAAATTCCTTTTCATTAATTTCAGTGAACCGAAGAATGACACAGACACCAGTCAGCATCTTAATGGCTTGCTCTGCCTCCGTGCCCATAAATCTTTTCTTTTCAGCAGGGAAAACAACCCTTACCCCGTACTCCTCTCCCATCAATCGCGAGGAGTTTTTATAACAGTATCTCTCCCGTGAGCGTAACTAGACTAAGATATAGCGCGATAGAGTCCAGGATAGCAACTGGCTTTACAAGGTTTCCCAGAGCTCAGATGAGGTATGTAGACTGGCGACAGCAAATCTGGTGGACAGGTGCCGAGTTAAGAAAATGATTCTGACCTTGCCGTCGAGACAGGCTGTCTACTTATTTTGAACCCTTTGAACCTACAAGGTAATAGCGAGGTTAGTACGAGTGATTAGCGAAGTAATAGGGCAGACCAATGGTTGACCTGTTTAAGCGCCAATTCCCAACGGCGACGAGCCTTCTTCTGTTTGTCATTCGGTCTCATATGATAGAGTCCGGATGGATTGAGCATCTAATCCAGGAAAAAGACGCTTCCTAAGTCCCACTTGTTGAAAACCCTCCAGTTCTCAGCAAGCCAGGCGAAGAAGTCGTGTTGTCGTTAGATAGGGTTCGATTTCGCCGAAGGAAACACGCAGCTACCGGCAATTTTCTCGCCCTCAACGAACCCCTCTCTTGTGGGATCAAAGGCCATATAAATAAGCGATCGTATATGATAAGTTGTTGTTGGAAGAGCAACGTTGTTCCCCGACATATATCCTTTGCCGCGTAGGGCCAGGTCCAAGCACGCCGGATACTGTTGCAGCCTTGAGGAGAAGAGTGGGGCCGTGATGAACGATTGTGATATGAACATTGGAATGCATTCATGCCCCTTCCTAATACATGTCGAGCGGGAAATGCCGCCGTCGGTACACTCCTTTGTTGCGGTAGCGTATAAACTGCATTCGATGCAGGGCTCTAGAATGACGAGTATGAGGGTGGGTAAAGCTGTGAAGGTGGTGCAAGAAGAGCTCACCTCAATAATCTCAGGATACATGTCCAACGATGCAGGGAGCTCTGGAGCTTTGGCAAAGTCTGATTTCGGGAAGGCTGGCTTTTCCTCCGGCACCTTCCACCTTCAATCTTGGATGGTCTTCCTGGTGCTGACTTTAAACCATTTCCTCTCTCTACTCGAGATCGTCGACAACGTCTTCGCTCTGCGCGGAGAGGCGTGCTTGGGAGGGAAGGGAAGTCACCGATAATGTGTCGACTTGTCATTCCAAGAACGTCCATCAAGAATATTATTGCATAAGCCTGCTCACGTACCTTCAGTTTCTTGAAATCTGAATCGTCAAGCCACAGGCTTCCATCAGGAAGCACGTATCGCTCAAAACCTTCCTCAAGTGGGGGAACTTTTGTTGGAAAATCGACTAAGGTTTCGCCGCCCTTGATCAGGTTTCCAACAGCCCATACCTTTCCAAGGCAGCTTTACTCGTCAAAGCTTGCAGACTAAAGTCTTTCTAGCCACCCATGCGCTGGCGGACTGCCTGTAAATAGCCAGTTGCGATCTTGAGGCCAGCGACCATCTGGGCAACGTTAACCAGAAGTTCAATGAGCTCAAATACCACCTTATCAGACGGAGCACCTCGTGACATTGCATAAAGCAGAGACTCAGGGGCGTGGCAGGGGTATTTAGAGCTTAGTAATGTTACCATAGGTGTTTTTTCCTTGACATGATAGGAAAGCGATGCTCTGAGATGCGATGCAAGACGTAGGTAACCCAAGAAATCGACTTTTTGAGGTTACGACCAGAGCGTAGGTACTCCAACGCATGCTGTCCGATGACTAGTGTGACCCGAGCAGTGGGCATTTCGTCCATCAGCTTCACAGGCCTATGATGAGCGGTCAGGCGTGGCTCTGAAAACCAGTTATACGCTTTGGTGTTTTGGTTGACTCTTTGCAACCTCCGGTAGACGATGTCGCTCATAAACAGCTGTGTAAGTGCTTCGCTGTTTGAGACACCTAAAGCCCGGAGTATCAAGACGATACTTTTGTTTCTGTGTTCACATGTGGATAATGCAACCGTACGTGGAGCGGTATAAGTAGGCTGCCTGATGGATGGATCAGCAGACTCAGTTGGACGCTTGCATTCATCCATAGGTTCTCCATCCCAGGTGTGCATCGCCTCCCTGTAAACTAAATGCTCCCAATATTTACGTATCTATTCCTCCATTAGTGTTTTCGGCAACGCAACAGAAAGGAGACACCCTGAGATGCAACCAAGGCAGGTACTTAATCTTCTTAAGATTACGACCAAAGCCGCGATAATGATGCAACGTCGAAAGCTAGCATAGAAACATTAGGCTTGAAATTCTTCATTGAAGAGTTTTTGATATGGAACCTTACATTAAAAAGACGCCGCGATGGCAAAACTCCTGCCCGATTCCACCTCCGTCTAGGCCAAGATGGCAAGGATAACAAGTACATGGGTTTTCTCAGCCACACGATAGCTACATTGAGCAAGCAAATAATAAGATCCCCCTCAGCTTCACAAAAGCTACACTTGAGGCACAAACACTCCTGCCCATGAAGACTACCACCGCAGCGCACATTCTATCAAAGCTAGCCTGAACAATGCTACATTTGGCCTTAGTTGAAGGGGTTCTCAAGGCATTGCGGTCATTGATCCAGCCTTTGATAGTGCTTTTTTGGATGTCGCGCGAGTCGAAGGGTGGCTGTACCCACCCGATAGTCATAGAGAGAATGCTCGTGGATCGCTTAATGATGGAGGATCAGCTTGTGAAGGAGTGTTGTTGAAGCCCCGAGTATCTCGATTGCTTCATGCGCGATGTCTGTTGTGCAGGTTAGCGAGTGAAGAGATAGCCTAGTGGAGGTGGTCCTCGAGCACGCTCAAACAGACGTACAACTCAATGACTTTGCGGATTTACAAAGCACCAGGCGACTTGCAAGGCGGAATGCGATGTAGCCCGAATGTGGCGGCATAGGCTTTGGTTGTCGCCGGGATTTCTCAGGCATTGGGTTTCAATTGTGGTTGGAAGTTGACTGCTGTTGCATGATTGCTACTTTCCAATAATCTAGCCATCGACACTCCACTTCATATATTTTTTGGAACGAAGCAGTTCAAGAGTGCAATACACCGCGTAACCAGCAGTCGTCGTATGTTTTATGGCTGATTGGTGGAATTGGATCTGTTCACCGGTATTGTAGTACGTGAGGCTAGAACTTACAGGTGTCGAACGAAGTGACCGATTTATGGCAAAACTGATGTTGAGCCATGCAGACCACCTCCGTCGCGATTGACATCATGACCCTTTTCAACAAGAACCACGGAAGTGGAGGTTGGGCCGATAAGGGTGAGACAGTAGCTTTTCTACAGTGTCGAATCAGGTTCAAGCGACTGCGAAGCAAGGCTCGAGGTGAAGATCGGAGTTGTCGAAGCCGAGCGGTCGCCGCAGACCCCATCTTGTTCTAGTGGTTCTGGAAAGAGAGACGTGAGGCGGAGGCGTGAATCGTATTCGTATGGGCCGGAGAAATGGGTTCGCACTTGGAGGGATAGAGTCTCTTTAAGGTGAAGTTGAGGTGAGAGAAAAATTGGGAGCAGGATTTGCCGAAGTCTTGTGTCACAACGGCAGGATGTGACGGTAAGGCGCACGACACCGACTCAGCCTCAACGTGAATCAGCGCAAGTCTTTTCAGATTAAGTACATCGACAAAGTCAGCTCCCTCCAATGAAACCATTTGGCGAACACGGTTACATCAGCTCGGCATCCTTCGCCCCAGAGCCTCAGTAGGGGCCACGGCCACTGAGATGGCGCAAACACTAAATGCCGTCCATATCTACCCGGTTTGGTTCGCAGCTCATCTCTCAAATAGGGAATCGACAGGGCGCGGCATCTCCAGGGTCTGGATCGGCCATTTATAGATTCTTTGCAGATTCCGGATAGCTGAAGATGAGATTCTTGAAAGTTAGACGCATCTCGCGAGATGCTCAAGCTGGCGTGTCACGTATCTTGACGGAACACAAACATGCTGATCTAAAGGAGATGGAAGATGCGAGGAAAGATAGTATATAATGTTTGAAGATGCGCCGGAGTGAGGAATGCAGTCAACGGTGTTGAAGAGTTTATGAATCGTACCTGCAAAGCCTCCTCTCGTCCATATATGAATCCGACGGACCTAATCCTGAGATGTCCCCTCCGAAAGATGATCATCACAGGGGGACCGAACGTCGCTCTATCGATCACCTCGAGCGTAAAAGACCAAACGACGGTGACCAAGAACCGGATAACCCAGATCCAGATCCGCCAATTGCTCCTCCGTAAGTTCGGTTTCTATAGAAGATTCCATTCGTATAAACTGTCGTTCCCGTCAAAGTCCACGTCCCTGAACTTCTTCTTGAGAACTTGCACCTCGAACCATATACGCTTGAATTGTCACCTCATCTCGTAATTTCGTTCTGGGCTTCAAATATCTTACACACCACACTTTCTTATCTCATCTTCTCTTCGGCTACTCACCTCATCTAATTCATTAGTGTCATCATCCTCCGCTCAGAATCCCGTTCATCGAGCCGGCGAACCCACCAATCTAACATCCACTAGTATTATACTCCTCCGTTTAACATCTCCACCACAACCGCCCCTTGAATTCCCTCCTTCAAATTTTCTCAAGTCAAGTTTGAAATCGCCTCAACCAAAAGATCAGGGTACCTCCGCAAATCAACCCCGTCGCATTTCCAAGAGGCTCAAAGGCCTCAGTCCATCGCCTATCTCAGACCACAGTTCTCCAAAATCGCCAGACAAACGACGCAAAATGGACCGCCTTCTCTCCAAGTTCCCCAAGCCCAACAATAAAGAGGATGAAAAGGAGATGAAAGAGCCAAAGGACTCTTACAGCAAGGGAAACAAAAAACAGAGACGAGGTGCTGGGTCCGGTGCTGATAGTAGAGGAAGTGGAGCAGGTATAGGATTCGGAGATAGCGGTGGCGGTGGAGTTGGGGGGTATTGAGGATGAGATTTGATGATTAAGGAGAATTGGAGTTGATGGATAGGTTAGATTGGGCGCAGGTGTCTTTGGAGGCCTTGGGGTTGGCGCGTTTTTGGCATAGAGGAGTCTGGTACTTCGACTTGGATAGTAGTATGGTTTAACTCGCCCATTGGTTCTTCAATGTCATTTCCTTATTTCCTACAAAGAACAGCGGAATCTGCCCCCAGGTGAGGCCTTCCTTCTCCCGCTTACTTGGGACGTTAAGGAAATGTTGGTTTGAAACCTTGCTCTAGGGACACGTATACCGATCTCATATGCAAAGCCAAAGTGCCCGCAGTGGATACCATATATGAGTCTTTGATATTATTCGATAGCAGGAAGGATTTCGAATCCGGCTGGAGAGTAGAGGTCGAATAGGTTGGAGCAATGCAGCGTAGCTTTTCGGTGTCACATGAAGGATATCCATCGAGACAGAGAAGCGTAGGTATTCCTACGACCAAGACGATACTTTTTGGTCTTCGTTCTTGCCCCTCAATTAATAGCTTTGATCTGGATCGATAAGTAGCCGGCTTAGCCGCCCATACTTCTAAGTTCAAACCCTTCCGCATGGAAGCATTCTGCCCAAAACGCGGAAACCAGCTCCTAGGCGCACAAGAAAACGCGATATTTTAGAAGACTGATTCTTCTTAGATTGCGTGATAGTATGAGCGATCGTTTCTATTAGCCTACATTTAGTATTCCCAATTCTTCGAAGAACTTCTCAATAGTAATCATACCCTCACTACGCGAGTACATCTGACTCCACAAATGAACCATTCATTTAGCAACGTACTTGGAGAGCCCTTTGAACCATGTTTTTTCCTCGCATAATTATTCACAGGGCAAATTCATAGCTTTGAAGCCGGCCAGTTGCTCGCTTTTCCCTCCGGAGATGAATGGCTTGGTGCCAACTTGATATTGGGCGATTACAACACCCTACATTCATTGTTCTACTACCAGATAATTCCAGGCAACTTTTTGAATCTTTCTAAGATGGTTGCTTGTTGTTGATGTTCCAGCTGAGCTTTGACGTTCTTTTGCCAACCTCGTTCACCATCTCCGTTCCCTCTTCACCACACCACCACGATCATCACCCTTCTCCTCCCAACTCACCTCTAAACTCATTTCAAAACCATGACGCTATGGTCAAGACTCCAGGCAGCACTCGCACGTGACCAACAGGCGACTCTTCGGCACTTTTAGCGCCTTTTAAAAAATATATAAAGCCCTAGCCTCCGTCTCTTCTATTTCCTCTTCAACCACATTTGACTTTTTCAACCACGACAACTGAGCCAGAGCAGAGATTGAGCCACCACCAGGAACTACGACAACATCAACTTACTTTCTTAGACCTTCTGGCTAACAAACCTCACAGTTCCCCCACCTTCACTAACTCTCCCGTCTTGTGTTTCTTTCCTTTGTCTCTCACCCCCGCAGACCTCGCGCGCCTCACTTTTCGACCTCCCTGCACTCCTTCCTATCCCTTTCCCTTCTCTTCACGCGCACGCTGCACTTGGCAAAGGGGTAGGTGCTCTCGCCTGACATTCGTGTCTTGCGCCGACATCTTTCAAAACGTGAAGACGTACGGGACCAGCACACTGGACCCATTCCTTACGCGGGAGACGTATGCCCTCAAGTCATGACCCACATGGCTGTGTCGTCTGGAACAGCTTGACCGGGTGGATTTAATGAAGCCGTAAGGTTTGTCGCCTCCTCCTGCTACTCCCTTTCGCATGAAATACTGACTTGATCTCTATACTCCTTATCCGAATCAAAACACTTAAGTGTGTTTTTGTCTGGCGGGCTAAACACTTTTGTGTTTATGCTCAGCGGGTAACTGCCAGGATTTTTCTCCCCACGCGGTGCAGCCCCTCCCTGGTCTCTTTTCTCTCCTCTCTTCGGTAAGCTGATTCCCTCCTCCTCTCCCTTGTGGTGAGGTGGTGGCTCAATCTGTCTCTGGCTCTGGCTCTCTGGCTCGACTTGGTGGTTTTGGATATCGGTGGTCTTAGATAGTATCAATCAAAAGCCTACCCCTACAATTTTCTTTCACTCATGGTACTGTGACTTCTTGCTTCGTGACTCATTAACATGTCCTGACATTTCTTACTGTCGTTTGCAATGTGACGTCCGTGACGCTTCGTTGAACTCACGTTGACTTATCGTTTGTGTAGCGTTTTAAGTGAGGTTATGACATCGTGTCATTCTGTTCTCGATGTTCAACTTTCACAGCGTTTACGGTTTGCCCTACCAATCTTTCCTTTATTTCTGTTAAGTCAAAAAGAGACGATTCTCACTTTTAGCTCACATATCTTCGTTCACAGAGTGCCCTCCTCCTCGTAGTCGTAATGAAACAATCTAGAACCATCAACTCACTCTCTCATCAAAGCCTCACTTGCGAATACAAAACCACTACCTCACCGCACCTCACTTGTTTCGCCGGTGACTCTTCTTCATTGGGAAGAAGATCTCCAACTCACCTCATGCTCCCGGCTAGGTGTCAGGTCATCATCTCATCTTTGACAGCTAGCACAGAATTGTGGGCTGAGGAGCTTGCGCCAGACTTCTCATTCACGTCCACAAAAACAGTACTCGATTTCACCTGGATACTCTTCCAGAGACCCCCTCCGCTTCTATTCTCAAGCCTCCTCTCACACCGAGCGGATACTCGGGCGTCACATCGACATCCGCTACCTCAACCTCAGCTAATAAAACCTCGACCACCGTCTGCATCACCAGCCAACCAGGACCAACACGACACCATTGATTCTGCCGAGAACTTCGGCCCAATGCCTGATAATCTACTTAACAATGAGAACTCTCACAGGCTTTATCGCATTTTAATGATACCCGAGCGTAGATGGCGGCGAAGGCGGAGAAGAGGGAGGAGACAGTAACGCGGAATATGGAGAATCTGGCGATAGAGATTGGGATGGTGAGGATAATGAGGATGAGAACGATAAACAACTATACTTTAACAAAGGAGAATGGAAAAGGGTTTTCATCACGAAGAGGCGCGTATCGGCTTCACTTTTTCGTTCAAGATTCCTATCCAGTCTCCAGAAGAGGGCAGTGTGGAGATCTTGCTCGTTCTGATAATGTCACGTCTGCTGCAGATGTTACCAAGTCATATGTACTGTATATTCGATACTACTATACACATTCAATTAAAAGATTACTTCCCTACTCTTCTTACTCACTTAAAACTCCTTCCTCTTCTTACGACGTCGCGCCAACCCTATAACTCTCCGGCGGCCCAAGATAACTCTTCACCACACCCCCCAAATCCACCACAACCTTCTGCAGCACAACTCCCGGTTCCACAAGCCACACCTTAACTTGATGCGCACCAGGCTTCACCTCTCCCCAACTCGTCGTATTGTACCATGCCGTATTCGCCACAGCATCATACCAGCCTACCGGCCAGTTCGGCTGCGGCTGGTCAATGACATACTGTCGCCTCTGCTGAGGTTTATCGTCCAGTTGGACAATATATGCGAGTGGACGCTTGGGCGATGTGTTGAGCGTGGGCGCTAGGATTAGCGTCAAGTTCATAGGTTTTGCGTTTGTAGTAGGAGTGAAGGTGTAAAAGTCGTATTCGAGGCAAGGCGCGGTGGCGGAAGTGAGCGATGGAGCCAGGGAATCGGAAAGAGTGAGGGCGGGAGATATGTAGCGGCCGTAGCCGGGGAGATGCTGATATGTTAGAGCTGAGGAGTTTGAGGATGATGCTAGTGAGAGGCGCGTGTAGTGTGCTACTTCCATTGATACTTCGGCGTTTTCCTCGACGAAGCCGGCTTTGAAGCTTGAGGGGAGAATAGTATTGTTGAGAGGAATCATGATTGTTGGCATGCTATATTGAGTGCCATAATCGGTGGAGGAGGTGACATTCAGAACTGTCATATTGGAGCCAGATGGAGCTTTTGTCCAATTAATTGTTATATAGACCCGGATGTCGGAATTATTCACGTTCGGGGAGAGCATGCCTGTCTTCTGGGAGACTTGGACGAATGATGCGGCTTGGATCGTCCATGTAAAGGGTTGAGTACCCATAGAGAAAATGTCGATCCACCGCTTGGGCCCGTAAGGGTCCATTGGTGGCAGGATGAGACTCCCACCTCCGTTGGTATGCCATTTGTCATCTCCAGGAACAGTGGCGTTGCTCCCTTCGACCGCAACGCCCATGTCGCCTGCTAGATCGCGTTCGAGGTTTTGGACCCATTGTAGAGCGGGTGTCGCTTGACGCATTGGTTGTTGCCTGCTTTGATTAGGAAAAGATCACAGGGCGAGTTTGGTACACTTACCAATATCCTTGATATCCAAAATGAGTTTGGTCCATCATGTGGTTCCATTTGCCGTTCAACATGGTGTTGTATTGCACAGTTAGTTGATGGTCAACTTTCATCTTGTCCAACACTCGCTGAAACATGAAGTTCGCACTATTTCTTCCCTGCCCGGCGTACATCTGGTTCTTCGCTGAGCTGACTTGGACATCCACAAAGTTACCTCCAGCAAGGACAGGATGAAGAACCATTTCGAAGAATGCGGGTTTCTCTGCATCCGAAAGTTTGCTGTAGATTGCTTGCGTTCTTTGCCCTAAATCTCCCCACTGTGCTAGGATTTTGTCTGCTTCTTCGTAATTAAGAATACTGAAGCTGTTCGGTTCGATGAGTTCGTATTTTCTCAAGGCCGCGAGGAAGCTGTATTGATCAACTACTTTCGCAATGTCTTTCGCCATTTTCGCGTTGAATTCGCGCGTTGCCCACTTCTCCAGCCACATCGGTGCACTATTTTCATCCCAAAGGCTCATGTCGTATGCTATGTCCATGAAGTGGCTGATCGGTATTTCCAAGGGCTTGAGGTCGCCAACGTTGACTATCCAGATTCTGGTCGCATCTCTGAGCACTGCTTGGTTCATCTGCTCCCTAGTCTTTTGCAGTTGTATCGTGTTGATCCATTTATAGTCACGCGGATCTCCAACGTAGTCGAAGTGATAATAAACACCAGCTCCACCGGAGCGATTTGTCTCGTTACCAACTGGCAGCCTCCTGATATTGCTCCAGTTGTCCTCAGTCCACAGTAGGGTAACGTGATCCGGAACCTTCATTCCAGCCTCGTAGTAGTCTTGGACCTCTTTATACAAGCACCACATCTGCGGTACTTCGGTTGCATTGCCGTAGACCTCATTCAAAATCTTTTGCTGCGTGTCCACAATGTCCTGAAGCATGCCCGTCTCCGTTCCTGCAGACATTGCAGTGTCGCCTGAACGTATTAGCATTGCATAATCTAGGCCGATGGATATGCTTGAATGCGCATGCTGAAGAGATAAAAGAAGAATGAGAAGAAGGAAATACCTGACCCCCTCATACCAATCGTCACAACATTCTCATATGGTTTGGCACGTTCCACTCCTTCCTTCATGAAAGGCGCAATTGATGCATTGTTAGTGTTCCATTGCCAAGGACCCTTCCCAAATGTGTTCCATTCTTTGGTAGCCCGTACCATTGGTTCAGTATGACTGGTC
Organism: Hysterium pulicare CBS 123377; assembly: GCA_000467715.1. NCBI lineage: Eukaryota > Fungi > Ascomycota > Dothideomycetes > Hysteriales > Hysteriaceae > Hysterium > Hysterium pulicare. The sequence continues at coordinate 193,813 of AJFK01000576.1, forward strand.
CCCATAACGATGGCATATTCATCGGCTAGAGGCTGATTTCGCGGGTCGTCTACGTTGAACATGCTATTCCATTGAGCCGGCCAGAGATAGTTTGCTCTCAAGCGGAGTAGGACCTCGAACACATGAGAGTAAAAGTCGGCGTTGAAGGCAGAACCCCACTTGCTCTTCGGGTATTTTGCATTTACATATCCGGTCAAGGCTGGAGCTTCATCGTTCAAGAAGAAGCCACGGTATTTGACGGTGGGTGAACCTTGAGTTTTGGTGGTAGGCATAGCATAGATTTCATCATGGCTCTTGGAGGCTACGTCCGCCATGTAGTACCAAGGAGAGACTCCAATCTGTTCCGAAATATCGTAGAGGCCATAGATTGTACCACGTCTATCACTTCCTGAAAGCAACTTAGCGACGCCATTCCAACGACGGATGATGGGCAGTGCTACTTACCAACAATGACCAGGGCTTCGTCAACACCGTCCATTGGATTCTGTACGATCTGACTTTGAAATGCTTCCCATTTTCCTTTAATCTGGGACACATCAATCTTTCCAGCCTTAACAAGCTTGTCAATATAAGAAGAGTTTCCAATTGTTCCTGTAATAATAGTCCCTTCCTCCTCGGTTCTTCTGAGTGACGGGACTTTCCAATTCGATTTGCCTGTGACGTTGAAGATCATTGAGGCATTCGCCGTCGCCTTGCCAGTAACCGATACCGTGCCATTGACACCGGTGACTCGGCCGAAGTCATATGCAAGATCGTTGGCAACTCTCAGGACGCCAGGCCAGTCCGCAGCATCGAGAATTAGATTGACATGGGAATCGCGCGTTCCCAGTAAAAGCCTGCCCTCAAAGTCTTCGAATGCTATTGTAGCATTTTGACCAATGGCAGTAACAACACGAAGGAAAAGGCAAATGAGAGCAAAGAAACGAAAGAAATTTGGGGAAAGCTTCTCCATAGTGGCGGATAGTCGACAGGAAGAAAATTTGAGATCCCCACAAGTTCGAGAAATGAGACTTGAGGAATGACATGGTATATATCCTTACCTCTCTCTTCACATCTTACATGATCAAATCTAGTTCTTTGTGGATATCAATATCTACTCCGCATGGAAGGGTCATTAAATCCAAGAGCGCCCAGAGCGAAGACCTCATCTTGCATGCACGTGTATACAACAATTCCCGGTTATTAGGCTGGATAAATTAAAAGTCTTCTCGAACTATTCATCTGGGAGCAAAGAACCGTCCGCTTTGCAGGGGAACTCAATCAGAATAGATGAACCTCATGCCAGATCCGGATGATTTTCAACTGGGATGGATATGCAGTCTATGTTCGTGCTGGGGCTGATGGAATGCATCGAACTTTCTTCCGCAGAAGCATGATGGGTCAACGACCAATACCGAACTTCTTTCGCACCGAAAAGTTGCAATTGAGGCCTTCATAGAAACGGGGTCTCGGAATCATGGAGAGATGAGGTGGCGATCTTAACGGCCCGCAGGCTAAATTCCCCACAAGCCAACTCGTTCCCGCGTTGCCAAGCCTCACGATTTTCTTCTCTTTAACCATCCACACAACCTTTCCTGGAATCCGATCTTCCCGTACGGCATATCGTCTTTGCGCCTGGTAGTCGGCTTGTAAATACCGCGGCAATTGTTGCGATGGCTCAAGGCGCTGTCAAAAAAGCGCACAAGCCTAAGAAGTTCGTGATGCATTTTGCATATATATTCCGCTTTTGCTAACTTGGACTGCCTTCAATAGACCACAAGCGCATGGTCCCAAACGAGGCGCGCGAGTCATAAAACCTAAGAAAGCGAAGCTCATTCAACAGCAGAAGATCGCGAAGAAATATGGTGCGGGCTTGATTGCCATGACAGAGAAGACACTGGCGGAGAAGGCGGGACATTTGGAGATGTTGAAGGGTGGGAAGAAGGAGGGAAGGATTGGAGGGGATAAGAAGAAGGCGAAATGAATGGTTCTGCTATTCTTTGCTTGGACTAGCAGTCTCCAAAACCTATAATTTCGGTGGCAGCATGATTAGTTCCCCGGAGCATCGTCTGGTGTTGATGGCGTGGGCGTTTCCACGGGGCATTTGGACATTCACGTAGGCCTTATAGAGTCCAATCGACTCTAGACGACGAAGGGGTTAGCATCGTGTCGAGGCAGCTGACAAAATGCGGGTGACGAGTCATTAGAGTGATTGCATTGACTATTTATTATGAAGAGGGAACGCTCAGAAGAGAGTCCCATATAACGCCATGTCTGGCTCAAAGAAACAATAAACCTATCATTAAGACAAACGATAGAGTCAACAAGACCTATGCAGCTCATATAATGCCCGCCCGTGCTGCCTCTCCTCCACCGGCTTCCACAACCTGTTCACGAGCCTTTCCTCTTCCGATGCCTCCTTCTCCTACACCCATCCTTCTTGCTACATACCTCTGAGCTACAATACCCACTCCCAAGCTAATAACCTCTTCCATCCACTCAGCGATCCATTCCCTTGGGTCAACGCCTCCACTCTGAATGATCTCCAGGATCTCTGCCGGCAACGGCTGTAGATCACCATCTGTAGCCTGAGCAGGCGCATCGAGCCACTCCACCCATTTCAATGGGAAAGCCTGGCTGAGGGCATGGAAGCTTATGCTATGGATTGGATCATGTAGATAGACCGCGAAAGCGACAAGTTCGTCAGCATCTTTTGGTTCTTCTACTCCACTAGCCTTAGATTCGTCCGAAGAGGAGGTAGATTCGCCAAAGAGGTTGTCAGGGGCCGGGTAGCTGACAGCTTGTAGAGAGAGGAATATATCGCTGCTTCGTACAGGATTACTCTCGCTCAGAGATTCAGTTGCCTGCTTAGCCGCTTCCTCAACACCACCTCGTGCAGCAAAGAAATCAGTTGCGTATGCCTCCGCGCTCACTCTAGTGAGTTTTGTTCCTTCTACAAGTCCTTTGACAACGCTAAGATCCCTCTTCGATGTTTCGCGCCACCAAGGTCCATCGTTCCACCTACTAGAGCCTCCCCTATAGCCAGCATCCGAATCGCGACGATGCGTAGACTCGGATCCTCGTTGAATGACAAGAAGGTCTCCTCCTTCTACCTGTGCCATTATACCTGAGAACGTTTGGTAAATGATGGGGTCGAGGGAGGGGTAGCCGACAAGGTCGTGAGTAATGTGTATCTGGAGACGTTCGTGCTGAGAGATGGGTGGCGCGAGTGTGTGAAGAATGTTGGTAAATGTCGGTAGGGCGCGAGAGCGGAGTTCACCTCCTAGACAGACGTGAGTATCAAGGGCTAGACATAGACCATTCAATTCAAATGTCGAGCATACCAATCCCACGTAGAGCTCCGACATTACCCCGGACTTGTTCTGCCCACTTCTGTGCCTCTTCGTTCTTTTGAATCTCCTTATATGCTGCTTCAGCTTGCTTGACAGCTGCACTGGCCGTTGAAACCAGCCCTCCCCACCACCCACCACCAGATTGTTTGGCTGGCTCGGCCTCTGGCTTCCTTTCCGGCTCCTCTTCTGTCGCAGTAAAGCTTTGGTGGAAAGATCGTGTGCTTTCGGCCGACTTCCGCGGAGGATGCGGCTTTGCATTATCTTCGCTCGTTCGTGCAGAACCTGTTGACGATGGCGTGGCTATTCCAGTAGATCTATTCCTGGAGGTTGTTGATGATGAGGGGAGTTTTGGCGTGTTCGGTCGGCTCGATGGTTTTGCTGGCTCTGGTCGTTGGAACTTCTCAAGGGCTTCGAGCTCTTCAAGCTCCTTCAACGCATCGATTTCCTTCTCTGAGCTCCCTCGAGAAGGTTTGACTGCTTTGGTCGAGCTCTTGGGCGGGGCTGGAGCTGGTGCCTCCGCTTCAAATTCGAGCTCAGCAAGCATCTCTTCAGCTGTCTTTGGAGGCATGGTTTAAAAGCGTATAGCTAGGTAATCAAGACGGTGGTAAAGAAGAACAAAATAGTACTTGACAATAGAGACAGCCTATTGTGCTTCATTCCAAACGCTATTGTTGTTGATTAGCTTAATGAGATTCGCGTACGTATAGGTAGCTAACCGGGATTGTTGTGATTGGCCGGAGCCATAAAGCTTTTCTCTTGGCGCCAGCAGCCACCATTTCCCTCCGTATCATCACACCAACACCATATCTTCTCTGCTCGAGTTCTTCGTCTTCGTTTTGTGGGTGGGATCCATCAAGGGCTATATCCGCTCTGCTTCTTTGGCACTTGGATCTCGTCCCGGAACTTGAATTACTTTCCTTCTTTTGTTGCCTTTGTATTAATCTGCATGCACCCTTTCCCCGGCGCACGTTACGCCTCATCTTACAGGCTGCGCGCAATCTCACACTTTCCTCCCTTCTCAATTTCTGCTCTCGCATGTTTTGAATCCTTTTTTGTGCATGCTTCCAATCAACCTTTTTGATGCCTGCATCAAAAATTGGGCCGTCGTCACGCGCTGCTCTGGTTGCTCCAAAGGCTAAGCCTCCAGACATCGCTATGCGTACCAGGAGCGCACGAGGCAAATCAGCCTCCGGAAAGGCAGAAACTCCAACGCCAAACCCAACTGCCAACGGTTCTCCCAGCAATGGGAACACCAATATCCCTCGCAAGCTCACGAGGTCTTCCTCTGGTGTTTCGACGTATTCTTCAATTACTGTTGGCGGGCCACCTACTCAGTATGTGGCAGCAAAATGGAACAAAAGAATACTAACAGTCACTGGGCTAAGTGACGAATTCTTGAAATCACTGATCGAGAGAGACTCGATAAAACAACAAGAATTTTCTGCAAAATTACGGACTCGGGTTCCGCTGCCAAAATATTCGGATGATGAAGATTCTGAGGAGGATGCCAAGACTCCACTGCTGCCTCGAGCTACCACTGGTCGACGAGGAGGTAGAGGTCGAGGTGGCCGCGGTAGAGGACGAGGCGGAATTTCGAAAGGCATTTCGCCCAAAAAAGCTCGTACAACACGTAGTACATTGCCTACTGTTCCGCTTACGGATGTGGACGAAGAAGCTTCGTCCAATCACGCTTCACCATTTGAAAGCGCCAAGACTTCCGAATTGATTGAGGTGGAAATATCCCCTCATGAGGAACTACAGGAGACGGAAGAAACAAAGGACGAGTCTGAGCCAATGGCAGGCGTCCAGCTGACTTCTACGACGCCGCCAGGCTCGCCTCCGCCAGAAGTCCTGGGCCTAGAAACTTCAGAGGGAGACACATATCAAGTCGACAATCAGGAACCATCTTCTCTGCAGGAACAACCAAACACACGGACTTCCCAAGCGTTAGAATCTGCTCCAGCTGATTCCGAACCAGCTCATTCGTTAGGACCGGTTGACGATGAACTTTCGGACTCGGAATTTCTGCCGCCTTTCGTCGAGGATTACGCCGAGCCTACCGAATCTGAGTGCGAGGATGCCGCAGATTACCTTGTTAAGACACGTTTCCAACCAATGACTGACCCCCAGGCCTTGATTGCCACGCTCACAAAGTATCCTCCGAATATGAGATCTACTGAGACATTGTATGCGATCGCTTTCAACGCGCAGAGAGCACTCCTGGCGTGGCAGGATGAATTTTTAAAGCTGGATGCAAAGGTAAACCTTCCCTTTAGTGCTTACATAAGTCTCTTCTTGTTCTGAAGTCTGAGTCGGATGACCTGCTTTGGAGCCCCCTGTTCGGTCCTCCGTCGTGAATGATTGCAATTTTGACTAATTCTATTCAAGACTGCCCCACACGCTCATCCCCCTAAGAAGCCAGCTACTGGTGGTCGCATTCCCATAGATCCAGAAGTGTATGAAGACATGAAAGAAGCTGAGTTGTACAACTACGTGTACGATCCAAAGAAGGGACCAGGCCGCCAGGATCCGTTTAGCCAAAGGCTTGGGCGTGAGAACGGGAACGGCCGCGAATTACGTCAACGCCGGGCACGAGATATGATCGGTTCTGCCGCGGCTAGTGAAGATGAAGATGAGGAGGAACAAGAAGGCCGCGGAGGAAGACGAAGGCGCCGCACTGTTCAGCGCTTTGATGGAACCGAGATAGGCACCGGTACGACCACGCCCCGTCGAACCGGGTGGGGTGGTGCGAGGAAGAGAGGCATAAGCGGTCTGCTCAGCTCCGAAACGCCGGAAATGGATGGGAGGTCTAAACGAGCTCGTACTGCAGCCGAACAACTTCTTCCTCAACGTGTTCGAGAGATGAGAGATGAAAGTGCCGTGCTTAGCTCTGGCGACGAAGGCAGCCCAGCTCCTCAATCTTCGAAACGCAGAGGGAGACCACCCGGAAGCAAGAACCTTCAGAAGCGAAGCGATGCAGGAATCAAGAAAGGACCCAGGAAAGGTCAATTTTCCAGATCGGCAAAGGGCACGCCTACGATGTTAGAAAGTATGAGCCAAGGACAGGGTCAGTTTTCTGTCGAGCCTATGGTCACTACGCCCACCAACGCACAACCATCTCAGCCCTTTCCTCCACATCTACCAAATATGCCACCATCATCCACAGTATTTCAGGCGGCGCCTCAGCCTGCTACTGCTCCTCCGTATGAACCTATTGAAGGGCCACCGGTCACAGCATCCACCCCTGAGCAGTTTATCACCACCACGCCTCTTTCCCAGTACGGAAAAACTTACGTCGAAGACCTATCAACGCCGACTACGGGTGCTTTGGATAAGAAGCGTAAACAGCGTGTCAAGTCTGAGAAGAGGAGTCACAGCATGACCATTTGGTGGGCGGAGAGGAAAGCTCGTGCCCAGGAGAAGAAGCTTGCTGAAATGAAAGCTAATGAGCAGTCCATGGCCGACGCAGTACCAGTTGGTCCACCACCGACCACCACATTCACCACTCCAATGGGGCCATCTTACAACAACGGACTAGGCATGATAGGTGTTGGAAGCGGCCTTGCAGCATTACCCTCCGGAGGTGGTCGCAACCAAATGCCTGTCCTTGCACCAGCACCAACTGCTTCCCAGGGATACCCGTCTTACCAATCTGCGCCCTTTCCTACGAGCGGTCCCCGATCGATGATTCCTCGTCCAAAGTCTAACGGACCGCCACCTCTTGCACCAGCGCCTACACCCTCTCACCGTCAATCTATCTCTGCAGCCCCTCCCCACATTTCACCATATCCGCCTGTCGGTCCACAGCACCAACCTTCTCCAATAATGGGCCCAATGCGTGGACAAAACCATCAATTCCATATCACGACTTTGGCGAATGCGCCTGAAAGGCATCATGTCCTACGGAACGCCCAGAAGGAAGAACACGATCGCGCGAAGGTCGAAGAGGCCATACAGATTCAAGAAGAGCAACGTGAGGCGATGGGACTACGACGACACCCATCTGCTGCCCGTAGTAAGTGCGACGTCATGTGAGCTTGTCGCATGGACTAACAGTGCTAGGTTGATGATGACCTTGGCTGAGATTGGATGATGTTTTTTGGAGTAAATTCTCAGATAGTGGTATATTCGGACCAAAATAGTCCAGATTCTTGTGGAAGGCGTGAGAGAGGCGCCACTAAATATTTTGATTCCTCGGGGATTGTGCGCATAGAAACGCACTCCGAGTAATGTTCATTTTTGCTTTATTTTGCATTTGTTCGGCGCATGGGAAGATACCAACCGGGTGACCTAAATGCCCCGGTTTGAATGGTCACGGCGTTGGCAATGAATCTGCATGGTCATTTTGCGGACCTTCGGATCATGTGTTTTGGTATTGAGGAAAGGCGATGTATACAGACTTCTACGAAATGTATTGCAGTTGTATTAGCAATGCTGACGAACTCGAATCTTGCATAGCTTCCCTTTAGTGTATACACCCTCTTTTGATCTAGAGTAGGGTTCTTAAAAAGCTGAGATGCTGCCGATCCGGCTCAGACCGCCCATTCATCATTTCTAAAGCCCGACTACATTGCTCCGAACCATCGTAATGCCAGGAGGTCCGAAGGCAATTCCAATTGACTGGATAAGCCACGAGGGATCAGTTCGCGTGCAGTGTCTTCCTCGAGCAGGGACCTTATGAAGGACTGAGATATCGGAGGTGTCTCACGGCGCCCATAGCTATGGTTCACGATCTGCGCTAAATGTGGAGATTCATTCGAGTTTGGAAATTTGTCTCGTGCTTGCTGGGAATTCATTAGTTAATTGCAAGGAAGTGGGGGCTGGTGGTGTAGAAGGTGGGTCAGTTAATATGAAGTAATCCCGGTAAATGATTATGAGAGTTTTGGGACGGATGGAGATGAGTTTCGGATATCTAAGGGGGCATTCGGTTTGATGGCGTTTACGACTTGGAAGATCTCTAAGCCGGTTGCTTTAAATGCGGCGGCGATACGCCCATAAGAACTCGATGAGAATTTGATACTTCACGAGAATCTCTTCACGCTCAACTGGAGCTCTTCTCACTTCTCATGGCTGCCGGGAAGGAGTACGTAGTTAGTTGCACGCTTGATCGGTCCAGACAATCTGAGTAGCTGCGGATAGATGCCGAATCCTTCACTAGTCTATTCTTCATTTCAATTGGATATCCACTCTCCATGCAAAGTTCTCATACAGCGTTGGTTTGTGTTGCATAATTAGTTGAAGAGAAATGATATTCGACTGGGGGATTCGTCAAACAATGCGTCTACACTCTCCTCGAGGAAAGAAGAACCGAGACTATCAGAACCGGTCGAAGTTCGACTTGCACGGTGCAATCGTAGGTCTGCGTCGAGCAAGGTCAATAGGTCGACATACTTGCGCTTCGTCGCGGGGACATGCAGCAATTGGAAGACAGGAAGTCAAGGAAAGGACCAGGTGGCTGTGTCGAATCGTCCAAAAGCCTGTCTCAATTGACTAAGGGTTGCCGCAGAATGTCACTTGAATAACGCGACAGGAACAATAGCGACCTTGGAGTGTTTGACGAGGCATTGAAAGTCATGCCATACCTAGGTGGGCGGGAAGGTGGGCGGCGGGAGGTTCCTGCATCGAAGGTTGAGGGAAGGAAAAAGATTTTCCGATCTTCAACCTTCCGAATCCAGGAAGCTCATCCGACGAATTTCCACCTCACCAGCTACGCCTCCTCCACTATTTGCTCGTGGCTCCAACGCCAATAATTGTTCGACGGCTTTTGCAAGACCATTAACATCAATGCCGCGTAACTGCCGCTGTGAGCTTGCTGTGCTAGGAAGCTGGAAGCCATGGCCACCTCCATAATGGCACTCTTCGACCACTGCGGCTCACACCGGCTTGCCGACACCAGTCCTTTTGACCTCAAACGTCTCCGTCCAGCGTGCATCTACCAAGTTTAGGAAGTCCTGTCCCCTTGGCTCCACTAAAGCTTCTAATCAGCGATCGAATGTGCCCGCACACCACCTGCGGCCATTGGGTTTACCAAGCTTTAGGCCTCTACCATGCCTCCACCACTTGGGTTCGATCGATCCCTTGCCATGGCATGCAGGAGAATGCCCGCCACGTTTTAAGGCTCCAGAAGGCAGTTATGGCCGTAGCTTACTGATCCGTGGCTGCTATCTGATAACGACAAGTCGCTTTCGTTGCGTTGCCGGCACCAAGTGGCAAGTGGCCTGGACATTTTAGCTATCCACAACATCGTTCTGTAGTCTTGGTGTGGGTGGACAGTCATAGCTAGACTGCAAACTCACTATTGCCCTGATCGACCGTGCATGTTATTCTGGGTAGGCCCTCACTTCACGATCGCCACTTCCCGCAGGGCAGGGGAGAGCGAAAGGCGATCAAACCTCTTCTCTTTAAGATACCCCATCTCCACTTTTGATCGCTGCAAAGAATTATTCGCATTTCATGCTCACTCCAGTCCATCTTTATGCAGGGTCAACCACAGTTTGACACCTCACCATGTCCATTCTAGAGCCAGAGTCTGGCATTTGGTATGCCTTGTGCTGGCTCATTGTTGCGACGCGAATGTATTCGAGGAGACTGCATCTTAGGTCATGGAAGAATCTTCAGGTAGACGACTACCTCATTCTCGTCGCCATGGTATGTCATCAAAGGATGCGCACGTCAATTGGCACAATGACTGACTCATTGAAGGCTACAGACACAATCTTAATGGCATGTATGCACATAGTCATCCATACAGATAGTAACCTTATTCCACCCGGAGTCGACGTTGCAAGCTTCACCCCAGAAGATGTTAAAGAACGAATTTACGGCTCCAAACTTGTTCTCGTCATTGAACAAACCCAAATATTGACCATTTGGATAATCAAGGCTTGTCTCTTGATCATGTATAGCCGCATGACGTGAGTATCAGCGTTACTTTCCTAGCCGTAAATGCACTGATGATCATGGGTAGAGCACTCTTGCCTCAGCACAAGATTGTCAAAGTTGTTGCCGTATATGTTGCCGTTGGATTTGTAAGTCACAATCCATGGCTAAATATTCATGGTTTCTAATAATCATACAGGTTTTGATGGAGATCTTGTACTTAGGAGTATGGTGCCGTCCATTTCCGCAATATTGGGCTGTTCCAACAAGTAGCAGTATGTCAATTGTCCCATCCTCAATTCGACACGCTGACCGTGTTTCTCAGCTCAATGTTCTGCTGCCATCCATCACTTGATCACCAATGCCGTTTTGAATATTTCCTCCGACGTGATGATCATCCTCATTCCAATGCCACTCCTTTTCAAAGTCAAGCTTCCGTTGAAGAACAAAGCTATTCTTATCGGCATCTTCCTCGTTGGGACTTTCACGGTAAACTCTGCTCATCAGCTTAAACCATGGCTAAAGGCTAATCAATTGTTTGTTAGATTATCGCAGCGACGCTCAACAAATACTATAGTTTCACTCATCCCTTCGCGCCCGATTGGACAATCTGGTACCTACGTGAATCTTACACCGCCATACTATGCGCCAATCTGCCTTTGACGTGGCCAGTCCTCCAACGTATCTTCAATCTGAACAACTGGAGCCATGCCTCTTATGGTACCGGTCAGTATGGTGACACGCACTCTCATGGCAGAATATCCGCATTCAGAAACACCGCAACCAAATCGAAGGCACAGACCCAAACGAATGGCCGAGGAGCTGTATCCCGGACAGACAGCCAGGAAGCTATCAACCGCAAGGGTGAACCTCTTGAAATTGTATACAATACTGAAGTCACGATACATAGGACGAGCCTAAAGGATATATCACGAACTTCTGCTATGGAAATGGGGGACTTAGGTATACGGACCGCGAGGCCAAGCATCGACACTAAGGGGACTGGTAGCAGCGAGTCGGACAAGCAGGGTGTTATTACCACTTGTCACCATTTATGAGCGTGTCTGTATAGGATACCATTTTACTTTGCAGGTGATTATCGGGCTATAGGAGGATCTAACGACCGGTACAAGGGCGGGACTTTCTTTTGAACATTTATGATGAGATATTCACACATCAGCATGACATCTGGCTCTCGATGCGGTCGAACTTCTTCAATTTGAAGGTATATTGCCCACAGCCTTGCATGGTCGCACCGCTACACTAACGTTTTAAAGCATGTCATAAAGACACCATCATTTAGTGCTATCAACATAAATGCCACTCCCATCAACCAAGATCCAAACGTTCATCTCCTCAAAACCCAGAACTACCAATGTCTCATTTCCCTTTCTAGAAATCATTCCCGTCTTACTTCCCTTACTTCTCCTCCTCGCTCTGCTGTGGGTTTCTTCCAATGTGTGGGTTGATCGTGGTGGAATCAGTATGGAGCTTGGAAATGTCGAGTTGAAGGTCGTGATTGTCTTGGATGTATACCGGAGCCCCGGCGGCCACGTCATTTGGAGCAGGATTGGTGCCATATATTGAAGGATTCCGGTGAGCTTTTCTAGGCTCATGGCTTTATTCGCGTGTTAGTATAGTACGGTGAGCTTCGAAAGATGAGTAGCTATCTTACTTTAGGCTGACCGTCACTCACACTTCCGTTGAAACAGATAGCATGATCAGCTTTGGCTGCATACTCAACTGAGAAATGGTCGGACATTGAAAAGAGCATGCTCAACTCACTTCATTTCCCTTACGAATCCTGCTGTGGTTTCTCTACAATCCGCAGGTTTATAACGGTTGAACTTGGATGCAGGTCACGACTGATACGAATGACCCTGTGGAGATCTTGATCCGTTTGGATATATTTTGGCATCCCACCTACGTCGTATAAAAGAATATTTGTGTCCTGCAGCTGAACGTTTTTCATTGATCGGAGAATCTCGACGAGGTTTTCGAGTCTGATAGCGCTGTTTCCAATTTATTATCACAGTTTGGGCTATGGAGAAAGCAAGTTAACTTACTTCAGGTCTCTATTAGTACGCGTCTTTCCTCCCTCAATCAAATCACTGAGCGGCACGTGACCAAAGCGGAGTTCCTTTCCTTCGGCAGGATCATCGATATACAGCTCCACCCCATCTAGCTCAACATCCGGGGCCACCTTTCTTTGTTTCGAGGGAGTATCTTTCGCATAGTCGCGATACCTTCGACGTTTCCTGCCAGATGCAGGATCCCTCCTAAGTTTTCTTGCAAGAATAACCATATACCTCGCTTTGGCTGTCTCTCGCCAATGTCTCGGAAGCCTACGATTCGTAAGATAATCAAACTTTTTATCTAAAGCGTCAAGCAATTCCCCTTGCTTGAGGAGGGTTGCTTGTTTTTGAAAGTCCTGCGTATAGAGCTCGGATTCGAGGAGCATGCTGTTGATCGCATCTTCAAGCTCGTCACATTGTTCATGGGTAATGTTATATCCTCTGAGGATTTCCGCTCGGGTCCAATTTGTGGTGTCCTCAAGAGATGTGAGATAAAAGTTCGCAGTCGGTTCGTCTTGATTGGCGCGCGGAGCATCCATGATATCTCGTCTTTGACCCTTGGAGAGGTCGGGTGAACACGCCATTGTGATAAGTTAGGTAGCTGAGGATGTGTATGTCTGAGATGTGCTTGAGTGGCGCTGATAGTTAAAACAAATGGCACAAGAAGAGAGGGATATTTAATGGAGAAGCAAGGAAACCAGCTCATATACACCTATGGACGCAAACACGATGAACTCAGTTTGGACACGTCACCTTCCAACAGCTGTCTCGGATAGCTGCGCCTCGTGAGCATTGCTGGGACTTTACGACTCTTTGTTGAGATCAGGCCTGGCCTTGGATAACGAACGCAGCTTTCACACCTCCAGACCATGCTGTAGTCTATTCTTAACACTTACACGGCACTATCGATTAATGGTTCATTGAAGATAGTATTGTAGAGGTTCCTTAGGGGAAGGGAGACGGGAAGCTGCATGATAGCCCAAACGAGAACAAGGGACAAAAGCATGATGGGCAAGATGGGCATGATTTGACGGAGTCCTGTATTATTTTCTGCTGCACCGACTCTCAACAGCAAGTCGCCTACGGTGATGAGGACGAGGAGAGTGTGAATGAGAATGAATTTGGGATATTGATACGGTAAGAGGAGAATGTTGAGTAGGTCCGCCCTCTTCAACTTCCGTGCTACTTTTCCGGTTAGATTCGGAATGTGTAAGGAGCTTGAAATTCAATAAGCTTACTGAAATTAGCCTGAAAACAGTTGCCTCAGTAGTTATGCCTCGTCCGTGACAGGAACAAAAAGGGTCGTGGCTGATGTGTGGCTGATTGTCCAAGAGAAGGCTAGCCCGCTTCGCCAATCGACTTGGCGATCCAGGAACCCGGATTGTGGATTCACGTCATAGATCTATCGCATGCAGATCGCGCTCAGATCGCGCTTCCAGATTTCCCTGCTCTACAAAGCTATTCTCCCCCTTTCCTCCTCTGCGTGATAAGAATCCACTCCCATCGTAGCAATTGACGCGTTGATGCACATATATATCTTTGAAGCCTCTTCATCGCCATCAAACATCATCGACTCCACAATCCTTTTCTTTCAAGCAAAATTTCTTTCGTTGACCCTCTCATAAATCCCAATCTTCCCCTCCCTGGCATAAAGTCCCATCTCCAAGTATATCGATCCTACACCAGCACAATGCCTCCAAAACGCAAAACATCTTCCACGGTCACCTACTCCGACGCCACAGGCTCTAAATCCAACAAACGCTCTCGAACTTCCAAACCCCAGCCCAAAGCCTTCACCGTCGACGGAGCTCCCACTAATGGCGCAACTTCCCCCCAAATGACCGAACATCAGTTCGACCACTCGCGCGCTGAGGAGCGCTCGGGAATCGTAGATCGAAGATTCTATCCCGCTGAAATGTCGGGCGAGCGATGTGCTATGTACAATGCAGGCGAGATTCCGAAGCCCATGGCTGTTCTTTCGGATACTATCGATGAGACAAGGAAACAAAGAGAGAAGATTAGTATGGGAGAGTCAGTCATACATTGGTTTAAGCGCGATCTGCGGATTGGGGATAATACTGCACTGGGTCTCGCGGCTAAGAAAGCGAAAGAGAAGGGTGTGGGGCTGATATGTGTCTTCCTGGTTAGTCCGCAAGATTACGAGGCGCATATTACTAGTGCTGCGAGAGTGGATTTCGAATTGAGGACATTGAAGATCATGAAGGAGGAACTGGCTGAGCTGGATATCCCGCTTTATGTTGAGACTGTAGAAAAGCGCAAGAATGCTCCTGGAAGATTGTTGGAGTTGGTGGAGCAATGGGGCGCGAAGCATGTATTCTGCAATATCGAGTACGAAGTTGATGAGCTTCGGCGGGAAGAGAGACTGATCAGGGCCTGTTTGGCCCGGGGTATCGCATTCGACGCCGTCCATGATGATTTAATCGTCCCGCCTGGAGCTCTGAGTACTGGTGCAGGGAAACAATACGCGGTGTATAGTCCCTGGTTTCGAGCTTGGCTAGCGCATGTGCATGCCCACCCGGAACTATTGAAGGAAGCCGAAATGCCTGGAAGGAATCCCTCAGGGTTTCGCACTAAGTACAAATCACTATTCAAGAGTGAAATACCTCCCGCACCCGAGAACAAAAAGCTCGACAAAGAGGATAAAGAGAGATTAGAACATTTGTGGCCAGCTGGTGAACACGAAGCTCTCGAGCGCTTGGAGCGCTTCTTGATGGAGAAGATTGGTCGATATCAGGCTACGCGTAACTTCCCTGCCGCTAACAGTACCGCATGTTTAAGTGTCCATCATAGCTCTGGGACGCTGGCTGTACGGACAAGTGTACGCATGGCTCGGAATGTCAACAGTACTAAGAAACTAGATGGCGGAAACGAAGGGATCAAAGGCTGGATATCCGAAGTCGCATGGCGTGATTTTTATAAACACGTTCTGGCAAATTGGCCATATATCTGTATGGTAAGTCCTGCCAATTTTTCCACTCCTGTATCGCCTGCGCAATACTAATCCAAAGCACAGAGCAAGCCATTCAAATACGAATACACAAACATCGAATGGGAATATAACTCCACCCATTTTAGCGCCTGGTGCTCCGGCCACACCGGCTACCCAATCGTCGACGCCGCAATGCGCCAACTAAACAGCACAGGCTACATGCACAACCGATGCCGCATGATAACCGCCTCTTTCCTCGCCAAACACCTCCTCCTCGACTGGCGGCTCGGCGAACGCTACTTCATGTCGAAACTCATCGACGGCGACTTTGCCTCTAATAACGGTGGATGGGGCTTTTCGGCTTCCACTGGCGTGGATCCGCAGCCTTATTTTAGGATCTTTAATCCTTGGTTGCAGAGTGAGAAGTTTGATCCTGAGGGTGAGTATATTAGGAAATGGGTGGTGGAGTTGGAAGATGTGGAGGGTGTGGCGGTACATGATCCTTATGGGAGGGGGCAGGGGGAGGTGGTGCAGAAGAGGGGGTATCCGAGGCCGATTGTGGAACATAAATTTGCGAGGGATAGGTGTTTGAAGAGGTATAAGGCTGGAATTAGGAGGGATACTGCGTGAGCGGGGGAGGTTGACTTTTTGGGTTGGGATTATGTGAAGATAATAAGATGGATATTCAATGGCTAATACATCTCCTTTTGGGTCTTATGGCTCCTTTTCCTACGCTTTTTATATTACTGACGGGTAGTATAGAAAGCATACTTTTTGGAAAAGCATAGACTTGAAGCGCCTATTCAGAGCACCTACTTGAGGCACTGCATACTTGAAGCACCACTTCTTTAGAGTATGTCTACCCAAAGACTTTAAAGATAATTATTTTAAGACTTCCCCTGCTTATTTATTTAAAGTTATATTAGTAGTTATACTACTATTCCTTCCTAATTTAAAATAATAAATTAGCTTTGAAAAGTATTATTAATACTAACCTACTTATCTTATAGCTATAAACTAGCTTTCTTTTCTTTTTTAAAATATATTTTATTCTTTTACTTTTTAAAAAAGTTTTATATTATATTATTTAAAGACTATAATACTCTTACTAAATATACTAAATTAGTTTTAATATAAAGTAAATAAAAAAATTACTTTATACTTTTATTTTTTTCTTTTCTTACTACTACTAGTTTTTAACTATCTATTACTTTTTTTAAAACTACTTTACTTTAGTATACTACTTATTTTTAATAAAATACTAAAAGTATATATAAAATATAAAAGGTAGTAAATATAAAGTACTTAGAAAAGTAGTAGCTATTTAGTAATTTTTTCTACTATACTAAAAATACTAACTTAGTTACTATATTTTTCTAGTATCTATTTTCTTTATAAAATTTAGCTAAGCTCTTTATTAAAAAAAGTTTTTACTTACTATTTAATACTAATAGTTAGTAACTATTACTAGTAGCTAGTAAATATATTAG
>AJFK01000580.1:0-20905 GCA_000467715.1 Hysterium pulicare CBS 123377
ACTTTTCTCCTCCCACTCTCTCGCCATTTCGTCTCTTCTCTACTCTTCTTCTCCCTTCAACTTTCAACTGCTCAGCAAGCACAATTTCCTCATTCCGAACGTCTCCAATCTCATCTTACTTCGTCATTACTCCTACCTCTCAGCTATGTCTGTCTCGCTTCTTCTCAGCGAGATCGGTGGGCGTTCCGAGTACGAAATCGAACTCGACGCCTTCCTCACCCAGCATGAACCCTTGACCACCGCCACGTCATTGCCTGGTAGCAATCCATGCTATCGCAAAGCAGATTCTAACTGGCCAAAGAAAGCTTTCAGTAGCGCCTCAAAGCAGCACCGTCGAATCCCAAAGATGGCTCCCAAGTCGCTCAGACAGCAGCAGCGCCAGCACAACCTCCTTCTCCTATCGAAGACTCTCAATCAGCGCGAAGCATTCTCTCCATTCACTGTCATCCACGATTACCTCGAGCAGTCCGGTCGCCCTCTCCTCCAAGAATTCATTCTCCGAAAAAGCTCTCTCAGGCGCAAAGCAGGACTGAACCAGGCCAGAGTGGAGATTAACCATCCCAAGGTCGTATTCGTCTCTTTCGAAACTCTATCCAAACCTCGCGGAGTAGATACCTTCATCGACGCGACTGGTCTGAACTACTATGCCCTTCAAGGTGCAATCAGCGAGGCTATCAAGCTTCATCCAAAGTCTCTCATCCTCATCGACTCGCTCTACGGTCTCTTGACGCTCCCACATTCGAACCCCGTCTACTTTCTTTCCCTGTTCATACAAGCAGGCGCGTCCATCGTCGCCATCTACCATCGGGATATCCCTTGGGTGCCTACCTTCCAACAAGCTCACGAACCCAACCCAGTCCACCTCTTGACGTATATGGCTACTACAGTTATCACGGTTCGGGCCCTCAAGCACATGGTCTCTGCCAAGATAGCGAAAGAGCGTAGTGTAGCCGAGCCCTCTTTTGGGCTCCAGGAAGAGGTAGATGGCGTCCTACAAGGTCTGTACAGCAACGATCGACGCGGCTACGTCCTCGAGACAGAATTCCGACGCAAATCTGGGCGTGAGATAAAAGAAACCTTCTTCTTGCGTAGACTTCAGCCACAGAACTATAAGGAGGCGGGAGAAGGTGCCAAAATCGATGAAGCAGCAATGCTGCTGGAGGATCACCCCTTATTCCGGGCTCAGGATGGTGAGCTCAACGGCGCCGGCGCCCCTGAGGGCATGGAGTCTACATTCAAACTAGACCTCACTGAAAAGCAGAGGCTGGCAAGAGAGGGCGTAGTTCTGCCGTACTATGACGCTCAGAAGGGCGAGGGTGGTGAAGGAGGTCGGATCCTCTACGATATGGGTGAGGAGGATGACTTTGATGAGGAAGAGGATGAGATCTAGACCCCCTTCACCACCCTGGCAGCATTATGGGCATAGTTTTGGTGTTTTTTGACTTTTGCTTTCGTTTTAGATACATAATAATACCTTTTTGGGACTGCCCTAATTCGATAGTTAGAGACTTTAATTTAACATCACCCTTATACTCCTAATTTATAGATTTGTGACTTGGTAATGGCTGTAATTTAAAGGGTGCTCAACGCTAACCATTAGGAATGATGCTGTAGCTAGGGTAAAGCAACCAGCAACCGTCAGCATGCTCTCGCCGACGCAAAAGCCATTTATTACGCTTCCCGTAGACCAATCGTGATATGTAGACCGACTACACCGTAGAATATCCCTCCTTCCAGTTTCTCGAAAAGTGAACAGCCTGCTCCTTAGTAGCTCATGCCAAGCCACTAGGGAGCTGGTGAAATGCCAAGACTTATGCCAATTTCTAAAGCCCACTGCCTCGCATCCTACAACCACACTGACACCAAACAACCTCCACAATGTCCGATCGCCGCTCTAAACGTCCTCGCGAACCAGAACGAGGTCGCGATTACTCAGACCGCGGACCCCCCCGCGGCCCACGCAGACCCTACGACTCCACTCGCGCATCATCAAGACCAGAGCGACAATCTCCAAGACCAGAGCGACGATCTCCACCCTCACCACGGCGCGAATCCGCACGCTCGAAACCCGAAGCCTCACACACAGGCCGGAAGCCAGACAAATTAGATGACAAGAAGGCGGTCAAGAAGGAAGACGTAAAGATTGTGAAGAATGATGTGGGGGATCTGGATGAAGATGATGTGACGAGGATGTTGAGAGACGTGATGGGGTTCACGGGGTTTAAAACTACGAAGAATAAAAAGGTGCCGGGGAATGAGCGGAATTTTGGGATTAGGAGGGAGAAGGTTATGGAGGCGAGACAGTATATGAATCGGACGGGTGGATTCAATAGGCCGCTTAGTCCTTCGTGAGTTTGACTGGGTCGTTGCTGGTGAGATGGCAAGATGCTAATTAGGCTGCAGACGAACTTCTTGAGGCAATCTCGCCACGAATAATCGGCGGTTTTGAGAACGTCTGGGCTTGGTCGCTTCCTCTGGTTTCCTGGGCCACACACATTTCTTCGGAATTCAAAGGCTAGAGCACTCGACATACCCGCTTTCGAATATTACATCCTCCATGGAACACGACATATTTCTCCCCGCACCTACCTCCATCCCCTCATACCCATGCACCAACGTCCGATTAGAATATTCCTGCTAGACAGCCAAGATAGCGCCTACCACACTACCTTCCCGAAAGTAGGTTGGCAATGGCGAACGACGTGTGAAACGGAATGTTGGAGTTTGGCGAATAAATTAAAGATGATGATTATGGGATGTGTTGGTTTATTACTCTCTGCATAGCGTGGAGTCTTTCAGCATTGGGATGGAGTCATATCTTTGATGCGTTTGGATGAGTCGAGGAAATGTCTAAATGGATTCGCCAGAGTTCGCTTGCTTGGAGCGGGCCTCAGTAAAGTCCCTGATGCTGACGGTCGAAGCACTGGCTAGTTTGCTCGTGTAGTGTTGAAAGAATATCATCGAGCATCAAGAAATGATCTAATTCTAGATGGTCTGTCCATTTGTGAAATGAATGCAGAAAGCCGTTTTCTACTTCAGCACAAATGAGCACGATGCATACAACTACAAATATAAATGAACTCGTGAAATCAATGGACGGCCAATGTTGCGAATAGCTATATAAATAAACATCGCTGATCATTTTGCGGAGACTTGGCACGATTTTTGGAGCACCTCCGAAACGACAATGTGTTCTCTCGCCGATGAAACCCCACCCAAAAATAACAACCAAACTGCGGAAGCTCCAAAAACAACCACGCGGAGCTTCCTAGACTTCAATTACCACGATGAAGCCATTATCAAGATGGCCAATTATTGTTTCTTTCTTTTTATCCCCACTTCTAGCCCCAATCTCACTCGTTCAAGCGCAATCAGACGCCGTACGGGAAATCGAGAAAGCTTCAAATGATTCGCTACTATGGGGTCCTTACCGGCCGAACTTGTATTTTGGCGTTCGACCGCGTATACCGAAGAGCTTGATGAGTGGGTTGCTCTGGGCGAGGGTTGAGGATTTTGTGAGTGTGCAGAATAGTATGTTTTCCAATAATATAGCGGGCAATCTTTCAAGCGCGCACTTCATTATCAACTAAGCTTCTAGAAAGATCGATTAGCTAACTTTGATATTGGGCAGACTTCCGCCATACTTGCGAACAGCACGAGCTTGACGGGTACGGCTGGGACGAGTACGACGTACGAACGGGTGGCCGCCAAACTATCCACGACCCTTCGAATCGCATCGATATCACGACCGAATTTGTCAAGATACCAGGGGGGACCAATGGAGGAAATTGGGGTGTTCGCATTCGGGGCACACCACGCGAAGATGCTTCGCAGGATTTGAAGACCACGGTCGTTTGGTATTCGATGCTTGAAGGGTTGGGAAGTTTGGAGGTGGCGCAAGATGAGGATAATGACGGACTTGGATTTGAAGGAGATGTGATATTGAAAGGCCAAACGATGGAGCTGGGAGACTTTGAGGTGAAGGTTACAGAAGGGAAGGGAGACCACCCACAACCCACTCACCCCAGTTTCGATGAGAAGCCTTTGGACAGGACGCTCGTGCAAAGTCTCCAGTTACCAGATGAAGCTCTCTGGCAGACCAAACGTGAGTTCTTTTGCTTTCTACAATCAATTTTAATTAGCGAAGATGCGTGGTGATCACTATGAAAGAAAGGTAAGATGCCAATTGTCAGAAACTGGCTAACGACTTTGTGGAGTGAAGCTGTGCTTTTTGCCCATTTGAAGACGCAGATTGACGCTTTGCTTGCCAAATATGGCGAAGAAACCCCCCCGCCTCCTTCTCAGATTTATACGATTCAAAACAAGCCGGCACGAGGTAATATGCACATGGTGCAGAAGGTATTTGAAGGAGAATTTGAGGTCAGTTGGTCCTCGTCATATCACTTTGTGCTTTGCTCATAGGTTTAGTTCGACGTGCTTTTCTCGTCTGCCTCTGCGCCGAAGCCCATGACCTGTAAGTTGAATTCACGGTGACCTTAATGAACGCAGCTTATGCAGGTACAGCGGAGGATCTCACTGAGCAGATCAAATCGGTCACACAAGGATTCTCAGCCCGCTTTTCTCAAATCTTCAAGCCAAAGGCGCCCTTCCTGAAAGAAAGATACGATGAATTCTCCAAGTCCTTATTCTCGAATCTACTCGGCGGCATCGGGTATTTTTACGGGGATTCGCGGGTCGACCGCTCCTATGCCTCAGAGTATGAAGAGGAGAACGAAGGCTTCTGGGATGAGACTGCCGAAGCTCGAGGGAGAAATCAAGCTCAATTGGAAGGCCCCTCGGAGTTGTTCACTAGTATTCCTTCTAGACCCTTCTTCCCAAGAGGCTTCTTATGGGATGAGGGATTCCATCTGCTTCCCGTCATTGACTGGGATGTAGACTTGACGTAGGCTCTCTTTGACCGTATCATCTTCGCATGCACGACTGATTATATTTTAGACTTGATATTATCAAGAGCTGGTTCAACCTCATGGACGATGATGGTTGGATTGGGCGCGAACAGATTCTTGGCCCTGAAGCTCGTAGCAAAGTTCCTCCGGAATTCCAGGTCCAATATCCTCATTATGCTAACCCACCTACTCTCTTCATGGTTCTTCTAGCCTACATTGACAAGTTCGAAAAGGAAGCTCCATCTTCCGATACTGGCAGTCAAAAGGTCTTGGCCGAGCAGTCATACTCCATGCAACTGTCTAACCGGGCCGCTGCTCTGGAATACCTCCGCAACCTATATCCGCTGCTCAAGCGCCATTACTTCTGGTTTCGGAAGACTCAATTTGGCGACATCAAATCGTATGATCGAGAAGCATTCTCTAGCAAGGAAGGATACCGATGGCGCGGTCGAACTCCTCAACATATCTTGACCTCTGGTATTGACGATTATCCTCGTGCTCAGCCGCCCCACCCCGGTGAGCTTCATGTTGACTTGATCAGCTGGATTGGCATGATGACTCGGGCTATCAAGCGCATCGCCTCCACTTTGGGCGAGGACGAAGACGTCACTGAATTCGCTGGCTATGAGAACTCTATTATCCGCAATATCGATGACCTACACTGGGACGACAAAGCTAAGACTTATTGCGACGCGACCATTGACGACTATGAAGAAAGTGTACATGTGTGTCACAAAGGCTACGTCTCTATATTCCCATTCTTAACAGGGCTACTGCCGGCAGATAGCCCAAGGCTAGGCGCGGTATTAGATTTGATTTCAGATCCTGAAGAGCTTTGGAGTGAGCATGGTCTCAGGAGTTTGAGTAAGAGTGACGAGTTTTACCATACTGCGGAAGATTATTGGAGGGGACCAATCTGGATGAATATGAATTATCTGGCGGTGGTTCAATTACTGGTATGTTTTCTGCCTTGTCATCGTTCCATATCCGTGCTTAACCTTCGTCACCAGGATCTCGCCCAGACCGCTGGTCCACACCAAAAACAAGCACGCAAGATCTATACCGAGCTTCGCGAGAATCTCGTGACGACCGTGTACGAGTCATGGAAAGAAACCGGATTTGCTTGGGAACAGTATAATCCCGAGACAGGCAAGGGGCAGCGCACGCAGCATTTCACGGGGTGGACGAGTCTCGTGGTCAAAATAATGGCGATGCCGAATCTAGACGAGAAAGGGAGGGTTAGGGACGAGCTATGACGTGGATTTAGGTAAGTGTACAATAGGATAGACAGTCAATTGTGAATACATTAGGGTAAGCCTTGTGAGCTAGGCCTGATTTGGAATGCCAAGGTTTAATTATCAGTGAATGCTTTGCCGGGTAAGGTCGGCCACTACTTTTATTTGCTCACGCGCCCTTAACATACCTACGTCATACGCCCTCTCTCCACCTTCCTTCGAGTCATCCATGCACGTTCACTTGCGGCGGCACAGGCCAGGTTTGCTTAGTAACAGACCGCTTCGTTTCTCGCTCCCTCGATATAAAAACCACCTCACCCTCTCTCCCTCCTCCCAATTTCATCAACCTCAGACACTGCTTTTTGAGTCACAACCACTGCAATTTGCAATGTCTTCCCCAACTACCTCTGATTCCACCAAACGCAAGCGCGGTGTGAACACCGACCTCTCAGCCACCGAACGCACCAAGCGTGTTCGAGCGGGTGAGCCAACTCAGAAGCCAGATGCTGCTGCCATGGACTGCAGCTCAGGCCCTCAACCTTCCGATCAACCTCCTGTCTTCTTGCCAGGCGCACCATGCATCAAGCCAAGCCTCGGTATTCTCCCTCAGGAGCTCCTCGAGAAGATTGCGGATGAGATAGATGACACACCGTCACTACACAGCTTCGTGCTCACTTCCACACGTCTGAAATATGCTGGTATTCCAGCACTCTACCGCACGTACAGGAATATCAATTGGAAATCTCCGAAGGGTTTCCTGCGTACAATCATTCAGCATCCGGATCTGGCGAACAACGTCGAGCGTGTAGAGCTGAACCAGTGGAAAACGGAGCCGGGTACGGAGAAGCAGTACTGGTCTAGACAAATGCAGCCTGTCCCTGCCGATGAGCCCGAGGATCCCTTAAGCCAAGAAGACTTCAACATGTTCTTCGACGCAGCCATGCACCATGGTCTGCTCCACCCTTCCACCGTGCGACCAGGCCCGATCAAGCCGAAGAAGTACCATGTTTCCAGCCGTCTCAATCGCGAGCAGGACTTCCTTCGACTCCTTCAGCATGGCATCGAGGACGCCCAGGTCCTGCTCCTTCTCGCGCTGCTTCCCAACTTAAGGAGTTTAATCATCAAGCAAGTCCCCTGCCGCCCACGCCTCTACTGGGACAAGCTCCTCTCCTCTCGCTTCCCTCTGAGCAAGCTGGAACACTTCGAGGCGCATAGTGCACCCAAGCACGGCCTGTTTCCTCTGGGCGACTACACGCACATCCTCTCTCTACCTTCCCTGAAGAGCGTCAAGGCCTCATACTGCCTCTTTCGCAAGGACGGCAGCCACGTCGAACCCCAAGCCAACCTTACATCGATCGAGTTTGTCAACAGCTGCGTCGATGCCGAGCCGCTTGTCCACATGCTCGCCCCCTGTACCAACCTCGAGAGCTTCAAATGGAGCATGACACCCCATGGCCAACGACGCAAGGAAGAAGGCTTCAGGAGCCGAATCAAGAACATTGGCTTTCCGCCTCTTTTCAAAGTAAGTTTCCCCTTCCCTCTATTCTTAACCTCCTTCCCCTGACACGATTCAATGCTAACGATCCACACAGTACCTAAAGAACCACAAGCACTCCCTGAAACACCTCAGCCTAACGAACCAACTCTCCGGCGCCCACAATCCCCTCCCCGTCCCCTCCCGCGCCAACGCCCCCCTCGTCCTCCTCGGTCTCAACACCTTCGACGCCCTCGAATCCTTCGAAACAGACTGGAAGATCCTAACAGGCAGCGAAGACGTAGCGGCCGGTTTCGCACACGACCAGTGTCTTCCTCCACACCTCAAACACCTCTACGTCAAGAAGGCGCCTGGAATTGGGCTGGAGAGTTATCTGCGCCATTTGCAGAATGAGAGGAAGGAGAAGCCGTATTTGATGGAGTTGGAGAGTGTCAAGATTAATGTGAATGGGTCGATGGCGGAGAAGACGAGGTGGGGCCTTTCGTATGAGTGGTATAAGGCTGGTGTCAGTATGCTGGTTGTTGATGGGCCTCGGATGAGGTTCTAGGCTGTCCGGAAGAAACTGATACAGATTGTACATGGTGGAGCTTGTGGAGTTGATGCATGGTAGCGGAGTGAGATCTGGTCGGGAGATGTGCTGGCGGCTTAATTGAAATGCCGGTTTCTTCTGGGCTGGGATGGCTCTGAGACTTTGATATGGGGAGATGTGCTGGCGGCTTGTTGAAATGCTGGTTTCCCCCTGACTGGGATGGAGAATGTGCTGGCGGCTTATTGAAGTGCTGGTTTCTTCTGAACTGAATTGGCTCTGGAATTGTAGGGCGAGATAAAAGTTTCTGGCTTAGTATAGAGATTCAGGAAGGGTAGATTTGGATACCTTCTGGATCGTATCGTGGTAGCCTCAGCAGTTATGATAGCTGCCCATAGCCCGAATGGATACCGTATTATGATCGATCAGTCGTATTGCTTGTGATCCAGTAGTCTGGACTTTTTGTGAATAAAGACATTGTTCAGCTTTGTCTGGAAATGCCTTGATTGGAGATCTTCTTTCATGAGCTCTACACAGCGCCTCTACCGTCGTGTGTATCATTGTGCACAGCATCTCTTAAGCTTTATATACAATCCCAATCCATCCTTCCCCTCCAATACCTTAACTTTTAATTTACTACTTTCAGCACACAAACACTAACTCAAAGTATGTCATCGCAAAACGCTCCCCTTACAGCAACCCAGGACCCAACATCCTCTAATCCGCACCTCCAACCGCCGACCCGATCTCCAGTCGAAGAATCCTCCCCCGTCCTCGAATCCACCCCCAATGACGCCCCTTCTTCCCTGCTCAATTACGTTAGGTTCGCCGACCCACCATCCGCTAGTTTCGCTCGCTCCCTGCGTAGGAAGATGAGATTTAGGACTAGATGTGTTGTTTCGAATATGTCGAGGGAACTGTTGAATAAGAAGGGGTTTAGGGGCGTGGGGGATAGGTATTTTGGGAGGTGTGAGGAGGAGTTTGAGGGGGGATGGGGTGGTGAGGGGATAGAGAGGAGCGAGGTATTGAGTCTAGGTAAGTAAAGACGTAGAGTCTCTTTAACAGGTAAGCATTGAATAGAGAATTGAACTACTTAATGTGGTATATGCCAAAGGAGACCTTTGAAGGTAAATAGGAAAAGAAAAGCATATTCTCTTTGGAATTCTAACACGAGTGATGATATGTATGTACGAGCTCGACATCAACCAACCAACCCCATGGTGCGAAACCAGCGCTGAAGTTAGGGTTCCGATCGGCGTCGCTGGTGAAGCGCAACTCCGACTCTTGCGGACTTGGGGCCGTAGGGTTCTGCTTAACCATCTTCCTGCTCTCTGCATGAGAAGGAAGGGCATTTTGAATGAAGGAATGGAGGTGAAAGGATGAAGATACTCTGAAGTGAGAGTAGATATTCAAGCTGGTGCGGAATTCAATGCTGTCCTATGGGTACGGAGGTACGCTAAACCTAAAAGAGGTAGCTAGATCTCATTTCTCCTCCTGAGCAGTTATCTCGCAAACATCACTGCAGACGAAAGCATTATACACAAGACTAGCATCCTCCGAAAAGTATAGACGATAGAATTACGCATGTCTATCTCCCGAACATAATTACCTCTCTTTAATAAACCACGTGACCACTCCCTCCTCTCACTCCTTCCTCTCATCACCCCCCTTCCCCCCCTCCATCCCCGCAACTGAACTCCTCCTCCGTTCCGCCCAAACCCTCGCCTCCTCCGTATCCTCATAACTAATAAGCAACTCGCCCCGCTTCCCATACCGCGCCGGCATGTCCTTCGCAATCCTAACCACATCGAACACGCCCGTCGTCTTGTGGAAGATCTCGTCCATTTCCTCCAGCGAGCGGTAGGCGGTCTCTGGGTAGAAGAAGTAGACGCACGGGACCATGAAGGCGTTTATGGCTGCGAAGATTATGTAGGTTTTGTAGCCGATGTTGGCGAAGGCCACGGGGGTCACCATTACTACCATGAAGTTGAAGATCCCTGTGGAGGGATAGGTTAGTTGTGGGGATATGATGGGGGATGGAGGGGGGAGGGGGAGGGACTTACAATTTGCGGTTGTGGAGATGGCGTTTGCGGGGGCTCGGATGCTGAGGGGGGTGATTTCGGCGGGATAGAGCCTGTGGGGTTTGGTTAGATGGGGGTTGCTTGATGTGTTTCTGGTGTCATTTACCATGTCATACCCAGCCATCCAACGGCGAAGAAAGAGTTGAAAACGAATAAGAAGACGGCCTTGTGCACTCGTTAGTATATCTACTATGCTATAGATGAGGAAGACTTACTGCTGTGATACCTAGCCCGGTGCTCACTTTGCTCGTAGTACCAGCTAAAATGGCCATTGAAGCAGCCTGCCCAACAGCACCAAAGATCATCAATTTGCGCCGACCGAACTTCTCAATCGTGAAGATCGCGATCCATGATGCCATGAAGTATTCAGTGCCGTTGCAAGCAGCTAGAAGACGGCTGAGGAATCCGGAAAGACCGATGTTGTTTTGGAAGATAGTCGCCGCGTAGTACGTAATGATGTTGATACCCGAGATCTAGATAAAGTATTAGTTATTCTTTCGTAGTAAGAAGATCTTTCGAGGGAGTAACTTACCTGCTGGAACATCTGATTCACATAAGCCAAAGCAGTTCGATGAAAATTCCGGTTCCGATTCATCCTGAAACAGTCTCTAAAGTTCCCTTGCGACATCTCAAAAACGGTATCTTTAACGGCCTGGAATTCACCCTGAATTTTCTTGTCTTCTGGTGGTAGATCACTCAAGGCACACAGTACTTCTACAGCCTCTTGCTCTCTTCCTTTGAGGACCAGCCATCGCGGTGATTCGGGTAGGCCAGGAATCGCTGCAAGAATGAAGAGCGCGAGAACGATCTGGAAGGCGATGGGGAAACGCCATGAAATCGTGCTTGGTTCGAGGAACGAGAAGCCTAGGTCGATCCAGTAGCTGATCATGACACCGAAGACGATGAGTGATCCCTATCTTTTGTCAGGTATGCTGTACTACTTGAAATCTTTTCGGCGCATACTTCTATCATGACCATCTGCCCACGTCGATGTGATTTCGATGTTTCAGCCTGCCAGGTAGGAACAGTCGAGGTATTCATTCCATTTCCAAAGCCAGTAATCCTGCGAGTATTAGCTGATATCAGATGCTACGGCATTCATCATCACTTACAATCTCCCAGGAATGAGTTGTCCCAAGCCAAAAGACGACGCCTGAATAATAGCTCCCACAACCATAATAGCGCTACCCGTCATGATGGTCTTCTTCCGACCAAGCAAATTCCCCAGCCAAATCGTCGCAACAGCACCGAAGAAGCAGCCAAGCGTATATCCACCAACAGTAATGCCCTGGATGTTCGAAGCATGACTAGGATTGCTTCCTGGAGGTGGATTCACCGTATCGATTTGTGGGAAATGCTTCAGAAAGGAGGGAAGGGTCAACAGACCTCCCATAACACCCTGATCATATCCGAAGAGCGCGAAGTCGGTTCCGGCGACGATGGCGATGGCGATGTTTAGTTTCGTGCCTGTGAGGCCGTAGAACTTCTTCATCTTGGTGGTATTCCCTCTGATGTAATGTTATCGATTCAAGAGATAAATCATACAAAGAAAGCTAAGAAGCGATGGATGCAAACTATAAATACTGCAATTCCAGGGAAACGGAATGCGTTGGGTGGTTTAAAGTGTGGAGAGCAGGTGGATCCAGGCCTGATAAAGGTGCATGGCAACCGGGCAGGCAACGGTAATAAGATTGTCTCCGCCAACCGACGTCTCGCCCTGCGTTCTCCACGATCCGGCATGACGTTTGCTGCAGTCTTCGTGCTGCACGCCGTCGATGAGCCGCGTGCGGGGACCTCGGTCGATCTTCTTTAACCCCACGGGGCCGGTAGCGCCACCTCTTCGTCAGCAGGATGTAAAATTCCTACAACCATCATTGGCCTGCTTGGTGCAAATACCATCGGAACTGCCATTCCAGGTAATCCGCTGTAATGTTTGAGGATGAAATTTCTGTTCTCGAAATCTTCTTTGCGTCGAACCCGTTTGCGCTAAATTAGGATGAACACCAAGATGCCTCGTTCAAGTTAGGGCGCCATGAGTCGTCCCAGGTTTTTAGTTTGCGGCTTTTCGGCGAATACCTAATTGGGTATTCCGGTGGTGTGTTCCTACTTGAACATGAAGCTTCAAAGTTGGAGAGTGCTGCTGAAGGTTTGTGTTGTGGAGGCAGGAGAGAGGTTTGCCGCTGGTCGCGGATTTATGCGGGGACGCCACCTAACGATCCGCAGGATACGAGTCCCATACCGCACACCCAGACCTTTCAACAGAGGTAGTCACAGAACCCAGAGAAAAGTCTTGGCCGCATTCGAGGCCGCGTCCACTTGGAACTACTTTCAAAAATCATCTTGATCATTTATTCTGACCAGGCATCCACCGTAATCTTACTCTAGCCCTAGGCCCACCCATACTACCCCTTAATGAATAGAGAAGACGCGCATATAAGGCGTTCGGGGTTTGGTGTAGTGGAATAGAGATTAGGAAGTATGTATGTCCATATGCACTGAGAAGAGGTAAAGTAATTCCGAAAAAATAATAATCCAATGCCGACACGCTGCGACGAGTAAACTTTTGACCGGGAATCTGAATGCAGCATAACGTTCTGTGCCCCGATTTTTGATTTCTTCCCATGTTATCCTGGTGGCCAGTCATACTCTAGGTCCTCCTCACGCAAATCATCCTCTAAGAGTTCGTTCACATCCAAACGCTCACCACGGGTGGTGGGTTGCATAGGTGTTTGATGGTGTCGTAGTAGCCGGTCCCGAGGGGGTAAGCCTCTATGATAGAGACCAGGGCCTCCATGTGATTGCCCGAAAGGCATAAGCTGTGGTTGATAAGGTTCAAGTTGCGGGCTATGCGGCGCTCCGCTCGGCTGAAGACACAGAAAGTCTGGGAGGGAGGTCTCTGAATCAAAAGTCCCTCTTGAAAGTAGCCCTATATTATTAGAAGTACCAGAGACAACGGGTGTCAAGCCAATCCCCGAGTCTGCTGAGCCAGGATCTTGCGGCATTGTCGCAGCACTGTACGGAGACTCGAACTGGCGCTCTTCTGGAAGCATGGATGACCAGTCGAAGTCCAAATTCCCGATTTGGAGGATCGGTGACGAAAAATCGTTCTGCGGCGTCTCGCAAGTCTCCGGTAAATGGGTGGAGCTCAGCGGTCTATCCGTTCCCGTGATCAAGGAATCTTCGGTTCTTTCCCCGTTACTCCCAGGAGAGGTTTGAAAAGTACGATCTCTTTGTCGAAATGACGTGCGAACGTCATCAAAGCTGGTACGTACCATTGCCGCAATCCGATGGTTATCCCACGTGCTTGGTAGGTCGAGGCTAGCACTTCTAGCAATTGCATGCAGAGACTGTTCCACACGAAGAGGCAGCTGTCGAAGACAATACTCCATTTCCCGTCCTTGGTACGAAGTCGGTAAGCTACTCTCCTGCACATGTTGGAACTCATCTTCTACAAAATCTATATATACGGTCAATAATTTTCACGTGGGTAAAGGATATTGGCCTTACACGGAGACGGCAGCTGAGCACCATCGGCATCGGGGAACAAAATCCGATAAACCACGCACCACTTCTCAAACTCAGACAGGTGTGTTAAGCCTTTTCGACTGCGCAGCTTTTCGAGTTTCTCCTCGTCAATTCCTTCTATACACTGCTCTGCGCTTTTCTCGCAAGCATCATCTCGTCGCTGGTGTACTCTCAAGGCGCTCATACTATTGAAGGCTAAATAACATCTAGGGCATTGGAACAACTTATGACAACGGTACAAATGCTCCCTAACATTCTGTTAGTGCGGGCACCAGGTGTCAGCCCTCATCA
Source organism: Hysterium pulicare CBS 123377 (assembly GCA_000467715.1). NCBI lineage: Eukaryota > Fungi > Ascomycota > Dothideomycetes > Hysteriales > Hysteriaceae > Hysterium > Hysterium pulicare. The sequence continues at coordinate 14,061 of AJFK01000580.1, forward strand.
AAACATACTTGAGGCGGTGAACATTAGGCCAGCCCTTACTGGAACACGATTTGAATTGTTGATAGAATTGAGGGTCGTGTTTGAGAAAAGGACAAGCAAAGTCGTTTTCCACATCGTCCACGTTGTCTGAAGGCGCAGGCATTTGTCTCGGCCGTTTGTTCGGATTCCTTCCTTCATCGTCCTCATCGCCGGGAGGTCGCGAATTTCGCCCAATGACTTTTCGTTTGTGGCCAGAACGCAAGTAAGAAGAAGTTTTCTGCACGGAACCCTCATTGCCGACACAGACGGAAGTCGAAGTATTCTCGCCAGTTGTGCATGTGATTGTCCGGGCCGAAAGATTAAATGTAAAGTGAAGAGCATGAACGATATGGTTGATGATATATCTGCTTCTGTTCGTATGGATTTTCTCGACGCTAGTATCGGACTCAGCAGTTCCAAAACTTGTTTCGCATGTCGAGCAATCGCAGGCTGCTTCACTATCAGAGCTGTAATCTTCATCACTGTTAGTATCGGAGAATGTTGAAGACTCGTACGATCGGCTCGACACCATTTCTGCACTTTCAGTTGCAGCATATTCAGTTTTTGCCAAAGGACTGCATCCTTCAACATTGCCGGTGCATATTGTAGGACTAAGATGTGCCAAAATGCTGGATTTGACCGGAGAGTAAAGTTTGGCCTCCGCTGGTGTAATGTTGCATTCGCTTATACGTGATCGATCCTTGGGGTTCTCACGGAATGGCATCATTTGAAAGTCGCCAGCAAAACCTTTATGCTGCCAGCTTGTAGCGGCCGGGGTTTTCGTATATACTTCATCGACAGGGAGTCCTCCAAGGGCGGTTGGATGCGGAATTGCCGGAATTGCAAACTTTGACCTCATAAAATAGGGTTCCTTGCGCGAATGGCTACCTTCGCCCTCGCAGAAACCACAACCATGATGTCCGCAATTACAGCAAGCTGGATTGTTTGCAATAAGTTGGGGACCGTCACCGCAATTGCAACAGTAATAGGCTGCAGGCTGCGGCATTGATGTGCATATCACCGACCGAAAGCGGGACGCTCATGAACGTATGGAAACGAGGACAGAATCTATTAGAGATTGAGTATTGGCCGGACAAAATAGGGTGGGATGGACTGTTTCGCAACGCGCAAGAGAACTTGGCCAGATAATGACTTTGTTTGGCTTGGTTTCCACCACAGGTAGATACGACAAAGGACATATACCCTAAAAATCGCAAGAAACGAGAATAACATCTTGAAGTGCCTTTGGAAGTTTGACATGATGATCTACGCCACGATAATAGTTATGCGCAAAATACTGATGTTTTGCGCATAACTTGCGAAGCGAGTCATCGTGCAGCAACGCAGCCACTCAGCTGTGCAGTAGGCTTGGCATACCCATGTGAGAGGTACACTTCAAAATATGAGATGAAAAGAATTGGAATAAGAGTAAACATATAGAGGTATTGAAATTTTTGCTTAGACTAAGCTGGGCTGGAATGCATTTTGGAAGTCCATTGTGAGACAGATAGGCTGTAATTGGTTCATTGCCTCAGGACTGTTGAACTGTTTTGCAGAGTCCCACATGCATGAGTGAGCTTATTCTGAAGTGTACGTCGATCATCCAAATGAGGCTTCAGATGCGGAGTGTCGTTGGGAGGGGACATGTCGGAGTTGAATATGTTGGGAGCAGTAGGTTGGAGACGGGCACCCCTGCGCTAATTTAAGCACTAGCCCTAATTCAGTTAAGCCAACTGTCCGCCTTTACATCATCATTCATCTTTCCTTGAAGCTTCATTTCACCACATTGTTCAGGTGGTGATGAACCTCATCAAAAGTAATCTACGATTAAGTTGTTTTAACGACTTCTTCATTCATAGAGCCTCAAGATCTACAGTTTGCGCATCTATCCATCACCGAAACAATACGACGATGCCCAGCCCTCTCAAGCGAAAAGCACCTTCATCAAAAGAGGCCTCTAAGGCTAAGAAGCCTCGTGTCGAAGTACCTGAGTACCATCTGACACCTCCTACAAGAGACTTGTCAGGTGAGATGATATGGCCAGCGCCTGCGAGCCAGATAGAGGCAGGAAGGTCTTTCATTCGAGAATGGTATAATCCTCACCTACCCTAGAGTATGAAATACTGATAGTGTCCAGTGCACAGTCCAACAAAAAGGCGCTGATAGTTCCGGATAAAGATGCTGATGGTCTCACTTCCGGCGTCATTCTCCACCGGACATTGGTTCTTCTCGGTCTTTCACCTGATTTGATATCTGTGCATCTCTTGCTAAAGGGAAACAATATACATACAGAGTCTGAACGCCAAGCCATGGCGCGCCACTTCCCATCATATATCTTTATCCTAGATCAAGGGTCACGAAAAGCACCACCGCTCATCGACTCACCTCACAGGGGCCTCATCATCGACCATCATTTCGCGGAAGCAGGCGGCTTCCCCGAAGGTGCGGAAGTAGTTAGCGCATGCGATTCTCCACCCGTAGCCACAAGCTCACTCTTAACCTATCTGCTCTGCATACCATTGCATCCAGATGTTGCTTCGCAAACGGATTGGCTTTGCACGATTGGGACTCACGGCGACCTTGGTAATACTCTAAAGTGGGCGCCGCCATTCCCAGACATGACAGCTACCTTCAAGAAGCATACGAAGAAAAGCATAAATGATGCTGTCTCTTTGCTCAATGCTCCTCGCCGCACAGCAACGTATGACGTCTTATCCGCCTGGACAGCCTTGCTTTCCGCAGCAAGCCCGGCAAGTATGCTAGAAGATAAACGATTACTCGCGGCAAGAGCGGAGGTCAACGCGGAAGTCGAACGGTGCACTCATACTGCACCCAAGTTCTCCTACGATGCCAAGATCGCGGTGTTCAGGATCAATTCGAGCGCACAAGTCCACCCGGTCATTGCAACGAGATGGGCTGGCCATCTTCAGTCCAATAAACTAGAAATTGTGTTGGTTGCTAACGAAGGCTACTTGCCTGGAATGGTCAATTTCTCATGCCGTATTGCTAGGAGCGCACGGGCCCGAGATCCACCAGTCAATATCATCGAAAGCTTGAAAGCCATTGTGGACCAGGCGCAGGACGAGACGCTGAGGGAAAGATTGGGCGAGAGCTTTGCGAGAGGTCATAAAGAAGCTAGTGGTGGTATTGTTGGGAAAGCGGAGTTCGACGAGCTGATGGCAATCCTAAGAGTTGGAGAGAAGCCGGAGAAAAAGAGTGGAGATGGGGTAACAAGTGCAGCTAAGAAGACAAAGAATGCGTCACCCCAGAAAAATACTTTGATGAATTATTTTGGGAAGAAAGAAGGCAAAGCCTCTTGAGCTCCCTCCATCACATTATAAGCATGTCTCTGCTGTCATTAAGCTACAAAAAGCTGGAAGTACCACAAGCTTGGAGTTTCCGTTGGATATCTTAGGCCGTTCACATATGGCTTAATAAGCCAAACCCTTATCATTTGCCCCGCAAACCTAATCACTCAACCTCGGTACCTTTGGCTTCGTAACTGTCGAGTTAACTTTCTCCCACATCAGCAAAAGCTGGAGATGACCAGGCGTAATCCCTTCCTGCTCCGATCCCCAAAAGTACCGCCAAAAAGGAACTTGCTCTCCCGCCACCGGCGCTGTCTTGGCATCGTAGAAGCAAGCCACATCACCCGAGCAGAGGAACGGATAATTGAAGCCATCCTGTTGGACCAAATCATCAGCACTTCATCTTAATTATTCCAACCCACAGATAAGAGCCAATTCAAGATAAAGAGAGTGAGGGATAAAGCAAAAAGTCACGACTCACAATAGTATAAACCTCGTCGTTAATATTTACAGTGACATTGTTCCCACAATACCACGCATAGTACCCCAGATTCCCGTACGCGCTATCCGTATTCCTAGGCTGAGATGGATCTCGGAATGAGCAGTTGCCGGCGTCGGATGAGAGTGTATAGGGATAGCTATTGAGGCGCGTAAAGACGGCGCAATCCCCGTCTGCGAGACGACCGGTTGCATCCAGGCATCCGATCTCGTTGGCTGGTGTGGCGGTACTTGTGTCGTCGGAGTTTAGGACGTGTATTCGTCCATTGCCGGTGAATTCGTCGGTCACCTTTTTAGTGTTTGTTGTGGTTGGGAGCGCGGTGATTGTGGATGCAGAGAAGAGGAGAGCGAAAATGGATGTGATGAGGACCATGTTGGTGGATGAATTGACAATAACAAATAAATGGAGGTATCGAGGCTCTCTTAATAGAACACCCAGGTTCAATTGACTTTGAAGTAGGAGCAGGTCTGAATTGCTATCGCGAGAAAACACAAAATGACGGCGGATCGTCGCGTCTCTTTATTTCCCTCCTCAGGACAAGATTTTGTCACTCCACAGAACCTCGAAAGTGAAATAACCGTTGACCAGGTCCCGCGCATGGTCTACTCGCCGCTCGCGCCAAGTTCAAACGGTCAACCCCGACCTTGCGTGACCTGCATCCTACGCGATAATGCAGCATGCATCGTGATACGCTGCGAGATTAGATTATGGCAAGCTTAGCGAGGCAAGGGAAACATTCACCCTATAGGAAGGGTTTCAGCGCCCGGGTTACACAGTCGCTGATCCTGGCGATATCTGACAGGTCTCCAATGGTTTCCTACGGTGGTCCCTGGTTTCGTGCCCCTTTTCAATTTCTTATCGCCTGCGGGCAGGTCGAGTGAGCAGGCCGGGCGATGACGAAAGGGGGAGGTTAATATATACATCGGTATGTAGATATTAATTAGGATTGCGGGGAAGGGAATAAGGAAGGAGAATTTGCAAAGGAGCGAAATCAAGATACGGCTTAGAAACATGCCGAATCAATAGTAGGCTACTGCTTCCTCCCATCGTACGCCGCACACTTCTGTATTTCAAATGCTTTGCAATCGGCTCCCCACGATAGCTCGAAGAGAATTATAGCTCGGCAAAAGATGAGGATTTTACCCAGATTTGCCTGTGATTATTGTGGCATTCGTGGCGTCTGGGGTCGCGCGTCCTGGCACTTCCTTTCGGTTAGCTTCCGGAGAATCCTTGGCACGAGTCATGTGAAAGCTGTTGCACAGAGGCTGGTCCGAGCTTTGATATCAGCGATGAGCTGAGCGTGGCTGAGCAGGAAACGAAAAAACAACGTCGACCTTCACAATTCCCATATCGAAGAGCAAACCCGGCTCACCGAAGAACAATTCAACCTATGACAAGCGGTATGAGTTCTAAATGGCATTGCGGGCTCTTCAGCATTGGTACTCCAAGCCCAAGGACAGGGCACCAACAAATTAAGAGGCCATCATTACCGAACTTCAGGGTTTCGTCAGCTGGCCCCTTACAGCAGAAAACAGGACTTTTTGCGCTACCACGTGAGCTGCGAAATGAAATCTACACGCACCTCCTCAGTCCAGACTCCATCTCTCTTTCCTCTCGTCAGTGGAAATACCTGACGTTCGATGCGCCGCCGACGCCCGATAATTGGCGAGATGACTCTACGCCTTTTCAGCCGCCGTTTAGCTCGGGGTTTACGCTCCTCTCGCAATCACCACCCCCGCTTTTTATGCTTCTGATATGTCGTCAGTTCTCGGATGAGATATTGGATCATTTCTATTCGACCACCACCGTCACGGTCAGTTCTCTGAACCCACATTCAGACGAATGGCGTCCAGACCCCACGTACGAAAAACTCCGCATCTCGCCGCATCTCTCCCGCATCCGCAAACTATCTCTCCGCATCTCACTTGAACGCATGCGTATGGAGATGGACGGATGGCAGTACGCAGGCGGGCTCATCGGCGTCAAGTACCAAGAGCTAGACGTGAGTGATTGCGTCGCGAAAGTGCAAGCTAGAGCGGATTTACTAGTTAGAGTGTTGAGGAAGGGGGCGAAGGATTTGAAGGTTATTACGATTGATTGGAAGGATGACTTTGAGAGGGAAGGGGAATCGGAGTGGGAGTTGAAAAGCAGTGTGTTGTTTCCGTTTGGGAGCTTGAATGGCGTTTGGTTGAGGGTTGGAGAGGTGGTTTGTGGGGTTGGGAAGGAGCAGGAGGAGAGGAGATTGAGGGAGACGTTGGATGCGATTTCGATATGATGGCGTTGGGAGGAGGATTCAATCGTGACCATGCGCGACGTTTGAAATGGGTAATATATGAGATTTGGTTTAGCGCTTATCTAGGGCTTGCTATGGGTACCATGGCTGGGCAGGTCATTTTTGATGCCCGTGACCCACGGTTAGATATTACCTTCATATTGTGTTTGTGTTCGTAAGACTTATAGAGTATATATCGAATAAAGCTCCGTACAGTGTTAGTGAGTATTGTTGATGGCTTCCCCAGCACAAGAAGACGAGGGAAGTCACCTATCAGCATCCTGAACATAAAAGCCCATATACCTAATTGGCAACCAAATCCAAATCCATGTTCCCATTTTGTTAGTTCATGCCATCAACCAGTCCGCCGGATCGGCAAAAGGGTGGATCGGGCCGTTTAGCACTTCCGCCGGTATTCTATGGGAAACACTATGGACCTCCCCCCCAAACCTTCCACCACTCCCCCCTTACCACCTAGCAGGGGCTGCTGCATGCACTACTGCACCGCATTGACGCTTGAGGGGAAACACTATGGACCTCCCCCCCAACCCTTCCACCACTCCCCCCTTCGACGCTATCCTGACGCTAGCATAGCCACCCTAGCATGCTAAGTACGCTACTCAAATCTTACCTATACTGTACCAAATTTATAAACAAAATTTAAGCGCAGCGAGCTTAGGGGTTTAGAGGCTTGCCCCTAATAGGGTCTAGGAGAATCCTAGTTAGGGTTAGGGTTAGTTAGGGTTTA
>AJFK01000585.1:0-13626 GCA_000467715.1 Hysterium pulicare CBS 123377
AATTCTGATATATACGCTACTATGATGAGATGTTCCGCTAAAGTTGTTCTACAGTATGGACTCTTTATATATCTAAAAAAAGCGCCCAGCACTATTCTATTCATGTAGATTCCTTTGTATCTTCGGTTAGGTTCTCGTCTCAAGGTCTCCCATTACTGCACATACTCGACCCGGTGCGGGTAACCCAAGCCCAATAAATCTGCTCAATGTTGGTTCTGGAATAAGCCACGATGAATAGTAAATAATAGTTCTAACACTAGATTCAGTTCAGGGTTCCCCATGGTCTATCCTTTAAATTGCCTCCCGAGACAACTCAATCTTTCCTCAAAGGGCTTTCTAGGCCCGGATTCAGTCGATCTCTCGGCCTTCTAAAGGTCCCTGCAGTTGTTTTACGGCAAGTTGCTCGACTATCCGGGTTATGCGCATTCTTTCATCGTTCTTGTGGTGCCCACGTCGAATTTCAGCAATGAGACTTCGGAGGCGGAGGTTATGGCAATGAAGTATGCACGTAGTCTATGTTCCCTCAATCTGGAGAGTATCCCTGAGTTCTTCCTTGGAGGCTTTGCATGTTAAAATAGAAGCAATGTTTCTGCGCTGTCAGGGAACGAAATTTGGTGCGACGGTCGCTGGCTTCATGGAGACGTCGGTGATCGTGGATTGGGTCGGTTTGGCCACAGGCGGGACGGATGTGGTGAGAGTTGTTTTATTCGGTAGAGTCTGCTAACACGTGTACCTCTTCCTTAGGCGCGAGATAACGTAGAGAAATCTTTGATCTCCAAAGGACTGAAGACCGGATACGCCAAGACGATGCATCTAGGCCACGCGCGGATTGGAACGTTGGATAGGAAAAACTGCATATCAACTCAAGGAATCTCGACCTAACGGGGGAATCCGATCATTCTAATAGAGGCGAAAGAAACACTGTTGCTTCTTCATTCTTTTCGCGTTTCCTCTAGCAATTCTGCAACAATGTTATCACAACAGATCTCGAATTATCTATGGACACTCTTTCCGAGATCAACGTACGCTATTGAAATGTTGTAGTCAATCAATATGAGTAGAAGTGTCGAAAGCTCACGCATTTGGTTGCCGCCGAATTCCCATGCCCGACCCCATCGCACCAAGAGGCCAAACGGTGCACTGCAACCCATGGCAGCTGGCATGTCCGGCAACTCGATCAACTCCCTTAAGGACGAATCGCGAATCGCCTCTGATCTCACAACGTTCAACCCAAAGAGACAAAGCAACCTTCATCTTGAATAATTCTTTGACAGTACCTTCCTCGAACGGGAACTGTCCATGAATAAGTTTTTTCCATGTCAAAGAAGGACAAGAAAGAACCGGATGAATAGAACATTGATAGAGGAGCGATGCATGATGGAGTGCGGGCTGTGTGGGTGTCCATGAGGTTGCTCCACGGAATATTGGAGTGTATAGCGGGGGCTATCAGCAATATACTTTTGTAGATGTTGGCTAGGTGTACTTCGACCATAGATTTTGTTCGTCGACGTTAACATGTTCCTGCGGCGCTACATAGAATACCCGACCCAGAGGTTGCCAGGAGTGAGATATTTATTCTGTTATGCTGGGTAGTCGCACTTAGTTCCATTTCCAATGTTTGCGAACCTAACTTCTGTGATCCACAGTTCTTGTCTCCCTCGGTATCCTATCAGGCACATAATGTGCTCCAACCCCATCGTTTGCATGCGATTTATTGAAAAAGCCTAGCTCGTTTCTTGCGAGGGCCATCTTATGCTTGTTACATAGCGCGCGAAGATGAATCTCCGGTGGGATCTGATCGATCCGTACTGCTTAGGGCCCTGATGTTAGCATCATGTGTTAAGAACTGTTGGATGGCTGCGCGGCTCCCTATAACTGCTACACTTTGGAAAATAAGCGGCATCTCCCTTAACAATGGCAAGTTGCAAGGCTTGTCGGTTTCTCTTAGTTGCTTCGCTATATCTTTAGCTTATGGAGATTTTGTCTGGTTCTGAGTGTCCCTACCGATGTCTGGGACTGTGAAGCGTTCCCACCGTTTCGGCGCTGCTTTCGGGGCTGGATAACGTCTTCAGGTCTCCGCCGTTTCTTCTGGAGCAGAGAAATGTCTTCATTACCCTGGCACTTCTCAGCGGGAGAGTCCGACATTGTAAGGAGTTGTAGATGAGAAGCCGCACAACATTTGTGAACCAGCCCCTCCCCCGTGTTCTTGACCGACAGGCTATAAGTGAACTGGGTTGCTCAAAGCAAGGGTTCATCAGATACAAGTGCACCTAGAGTTATATGCACAGATGCCCCACGCCGAGCTTCGGCAGGCTCAGATTGAAGAGAGAATGCGTCTATGAGCCGTGTTCGGCTCACTGAGCGGTTTTGTGTCGAAGAGTTGATAACAATCAATGGGCGGCTGTCCGCATCTGCTACCTGGCTTCAGTATCAGAAACTGTAACGGATAATTCGTCATTTCGGGAGTTCAACATCTCCACCATTGGGCCTTAAAACTAAAGGAACGTCGTAAGGGTGAGGGCATTACCACAACATTGTGAGTGTGCTACAGCTATCGAAATTTAAAGTCACATCCGTTCTCTTATAAAGTCGTAACTTGGGAATGACCTTTGGATAGTGTATAATCTAATACTGGGCATGATTTCTGTACTCACACAACATCTTCGCACCCTGGAGCAGCGGATCTTCGATTCCACAAATCTTTGGTTATCTCTACAGTCTAGTCTCCAGCATATCGGCCAGATATACTGAGACTTTGAAGTGTTTTAAAGTCTGAACCAAGATAGAAAGGCCTATCGAGACATTTCAAAGCTAACTGCCTGGGGCATGCAAGATAGCTTAAGTGTGAGCCAAGTTATCTTCATCGTCCTTTGGTTAACGCAATCTCTCTATTGAACGAATTCCGCAGTCTCTTCCCCTCTTCCTCTTTCGGTGGTTAGCTGTACTTAAGTGGGCGTCCAGGTCTTGTGCCAGTCCTGACTTTTTTTCAGCCAACTGCTAATGATCCATATCTCCGAACGAGCTTAGTTGTTCTATAGATGATTTTATCCGACTCTCAGCTCTACACGCTTTCGGAAGTTTCCGTCTAGGGGACGTGCATGGCAAGCCGGAAGTCTATTTCCTATAAGTCCCTCCTGTTCCAGCAATTTTTAGAGATTTAATAGCCAATATAGCAGAGCCGCTTCCACTATGCGACCTCGAGTAGCATAAAAAATGAGCATTTGGAAAGTGGAAAAGCCAAGGGGTCCCACAGCTTTTCCGGGTCGTACCTTCACAAGCCAGTCTCTCATTTCAGGATGTAAGATACACGTTTGTACTCTAGACGGCAAGCTTTGATCCCGAAGTTAACACACAAGCCACTCATTGACACCAGGCCATATCTCCTGGCCTGGAATATGTTCCACACATAAATGTATGCAAGCGCAAAGCATGTGACGTGACGATACTCATTCACATCAGCAGTTAGCGGTCGAGGTTCATCACTACTATCACAGCGGCTGCACCTTTGAAGCGACGGCCCATCCAATTGATGCTCGTGAAATGCTTTTAGGGAATTCTTTGACTGGCCGGGCGGGGTTGGCTTGCAACTTACCTTGCGGACGTTTTCCACCGCGTACTCCCAAGGGCTAGTTTCTACAATACGAGAGGGAGGACCTCATTAGGCTCTCCAGCGCCTTCAGTTCCTTAATATTTCCAAATCCAACGACGGTGGTCGAGCAAAGGTTAATGCTTCGGTTTGTAAGCCTTTCGGAGAGGGTAGCATGCAGTAGCTGCTCATTAGGCACGGATCCTTCTCATGCGTTGAGTCGCAAACCTTCGACCCTTTCTTCTTGGCCGGACTGGGGTCTTGAGGCGTTTCTTTAGGATCAACTTCTCTGTATCTGAAGGGCATATGCATATGGACCCAGGACGATTGAGCTTCTCAGACGATAGGAAGGAAATGTGTCACAGAGTTTGATTTACGATGTGATCCATACTCAGCCATAACAACGCCCGCTTGTCCAACATATATAAATAGAAGGATTCTTTTGCTCGGTTATGGAGGACGAACGCAACGTCCATGTCAATCAACTCACTGTAATTGTACGATTTACTCTTGAGCCTGTCGAGGGTTCGGCTGAGTTTCTTAGTGTGAAGATTCATCGTCTGTCTGGCCATTGTTGCTTACGGTGGTGTGAGTACATTACAGCGGCGCTTGGAGAGAAAAACGGGCGTTATATCAGCTGAATTTATCCCCTAGCAAAGACTTCTTAGTTCTGTGTCCTTCTTTTATTCATTTACTACCGGTGCTAGCCAAAAACTGAGTGTGCTATTGAACTACTGGGAAAGCAATACCCAATGGAGAGTTCTGTTCTGGGTAGTAGTTTTTTTAGGTGTATTTACACCGTTCAGTACTTATGAGGTATATATATCTCTCATAATACTTTTGCTGAATATGTTGTCTTAAAATCTCAATATTAGGCTTTTCGTTATGAAACAATTTGTCTTGACGCCCATTATGGTGATAATGCTGAACTTGGAGAGTGTGAATAGAGACAAAATATCAGGTCTCCGTCCAACAAAAGAATCCGAAAACGCGAACGGTTCACTAAGTTTAAGAAGGCTGGCGTGCATCTATAATCGATGAGATTTTAGAATGCGGCTATGTAAATCGAGAGATCTGGTGATTTCAACTCACAGCTTACGAGACGGAGATTCGCATCACCCGCGCCGCATCGAGTCATTGAGCATCCCGCAATTTGGCGAGGCGGAACTCAGCAGCTTCCGTTCCGTCAGCCCAGCCCGGCCACTCTTTCGCCAATCGATTCCCATAAGCCCTACAAGTGAATGCCAAGGACAACCGCGCTATTGCTGTCGCATAGAGCTCCGCCAGATCACTCCGTATTCGTCTGGAACTTCTCATCTCTTGCAGGATACCGCCCTCGTACCGGTTCCCCATCGAAATATCCAGGAGACGGCTGTACGTCGCTAAATACTGTTGTAGGCGACGTCATGCAGATAGAGGGAGGAATTGACGCCAAACGAGAGACCGGACGACCGAGAGTGGCTCAGCGCATGGTTATGGGAGTGTCGGCTTTGGAACTGCAGGTGTATGACTCGTGGATCGCATCTTGTCAACCAGGTTATGCTCTGTCAGGCATAAGGATGGAGCCGATCAATATTCACGGTAGAACGACTCCGACCCGCCTGGAAGCCCCGTTGCGGCTCCTTTCTCTGATTTGCAGAGGCTGACTCAGTCGTGCCTATGAAGCCGGACGTTGTCTCTGGGAAACGCAGTCTTCGACTTCTTGTCACGGTCACTCACTACTCGCACCTGCAACTACTCCACGGCGTCTCCCTTGAAGCTCCATATCCAGCGTCAACCCAGGACCTGTGATCCTTCAACCAAGAACAATAGTAAGGATGCCATATCGTTATGAAGTTGAGCATGCTTCTAATCATTTCTCAGTCAATCCGAAAAGCGGTGCGCAACTTCATCAGGACTCTGCCTCGCTTGTTCGTAGCAGCGCCCACCTGCTAAGCAGCACCACGCACCCGCTGCTATCGATTTACTCCGGACATTCCTGTTAATATTCTTCGAGAGCCTGCTGATTCATGTCGAGGATAGAGTTTTGGTGTTGTTGCTTAAGGACCTATTGAATTATGTCTGTAAGGGAATGGCGACTCCCAATGGGCCCTTAATGCCAGTTTGTCCTGCGAGGTAAAACCGCCGAACCCACTCCTTTTCAGGGGACCCAGAGCACCACTCCTAGATCTTAAGAGTCTGACACCGGATTTACTAAATCTCCAAGCGGAGAGTTCCGTACTGTTACCTCCACGACTTGCGAAGACATTCCAGCTAGTTCGGTCTCTTAAGGAATTATCACCGCCAGCACTGCGCCTTAGGGGGAAGAGCCTACAAATCGCGATCCTCGATATATGCAGACAGCGGACCTCACACCTTAGGAGCCTGAGATCTCCGACCTTGCTCCTCGCGAAATTGAGACTGCTAGGTAATATTACTAATGTTAACTCTCTAACGATCACGGACCCTCCTTTCCTAAGGCTCTTAGCTGCATCTCACAAGGCTAAAACCGCTAATCATAACGTTCTTAGGACGAAAGCCACCAGCCTACTCAAGAACCCGGTGTCACCAACATCAACCACCACGAGAGCACTACAGTCATTCCTCTCAAGACAGCCGATCTTCTTCAAGAAGATATTAATGAAGCTCAACCACGCGCAACTAGTGATTATATTTAAAGTTATCATCCATGGTCAAATTCATTGAATAATGTAAAGGTTTTGCTTTGATTTTGCGTTGAAGTTTCATTAGTACCTTCTTCAAGAGCCTCAGGCCACCCTCTCCGTACCTTAAGATAGCAGGCGCTCCAATTCTGAAGAGGCTGGTCACCCTAGAGTACTGGCACGTCTAATGATAGACGGAAACAGTGAGCATGGTCCTACTGACACCAGTCCTATTCCTGGTAGTCTAGGAGATATCAGTGGTCAATATAACGCGTTTCCGTCACCCGCAAGTACAGAACACTAACTCTGCACAGAGATTCCAATTGTTTTGGAGGATTCGTCTGTAGGTGATTCTCGCTGTACACCACCCTACCCATTTCCACGAGTTCGCGCCGTCTGACATGGCCTGGGTAACTCAATTGTGATAGAATCTTATCACTGTTCTCAGTCTCCGTTCGTCCCATGGACGCAGGTGAATCTGTTTCTCTCTAACTGATTAAATGATTATTTTGTGTTTTAATCTAATAGAAAAATGTTCTTTGTAATTGTAGATTCTTCTCGCGCTAGTTGTGCATAAGTTTAGAAGGGTTCTAGCGTGCGGGTACTCTATCGAATTGCATTGGGAATTGAACGGCCAGCGAATTGGGCAGCATGTGTTTCAACATTGTAAGATGGAGGTGACCAAAATATACTTTATTATGCTGCTATACCTCTCTCCGGATCCTCGGGGCAGAATCTGACGTTTTTCCCTTCTGAAATCAGAATTCTGGGGATCGAAGAGCACCATGTACAAGACCAATAGCCTCAAGCGAGGCACCCGAGGTTGGTTTTCCATCCAGCGGAACGATAGGTCCAATGATAGTAACTTTGCGACTGCTAGCACTTGCTGTGTTCTTGGGTCTCTAGCCCGCAGTAGCGGTGCAAGGTCACCTCCGGCAAGTCGCTCCGAAAACGTCGCACCTGGAACACATATGAAACTTTGGAGCACATTTAGGTGAGTCGAATGGTACTCAAGCGTGTTGAAGATGCATGACTCCACCGCATGATCGGGCTCGTCTTGGTTGCGAGGCACTTTCACCATCATAAGGTCGTTCAACTTGCAGATAGCGCCAATACCTCTGAGAGACATACGGCAAGGTTGAGAGAATATTCTAGTACGAGGCATGATAAACGCCAAGAGGAATGGTGAAGAAGAAACAACATTGAACATAATACGAAAAGTGAAGCTGATTGAATTAGCAATAGATAGTCTTCTAAGACAAAATCGATATGCATCGCGAGCTGCTTATTCTAGACATAATCCTCCTATTTAATAAGCTCTTATTTCAAGGCGACTACCACATTCTCTATGTGACTACCCGAATTCTTTCTCATCAAATGTAAGCAAATTTTACGACCCAACCCACGATTCTCCACGATTCTCCGCATTCCAGTCATGACACGTCCGTAAGAAGTCCCTTGCTGTCGACATATGGTGTTTGAGAGGGGGGGATTAGTAACAAGGATTCCTACGAATGCTGGGGTAATGGGGTGGACAGCGAACTTACGGCATATAACCTCGCAAGTCTCTTGTCAGCTTCAGGATTTCTGCGCCTATTTTCGAGAAAATCATCATGAGGACATTCTCCATGGTATAGATTTACTTCAAGGTCGAAGTCTGGCTGGCAAGCTCCCCGGATGGCCTTACGTCGGTAATATTTTTCTACAACATTTCACCTTTCCTTTTGAGGTTATTGCTATTAGAATACACATATACCACATTCTCTACGAAGCTAACGTCGAACTTGCAGTCCGCCGTAGAGACTTCCAGCGGCTGGTATGGCTGTGACAGAAGCTGGCGGCGGACTCTCGGGGTAGGCGGATGGGCATCCACAAAACCCAAGAGTCAGTCCGTCAGCGATGCGATCCAGTTCAAGGCGTCTCTTTCCTTTGCCCCTTCGGGCCGGTCCCGCCAGCCGGCCTCCTCTTGGAACAGCAGGTTATCCCCTTCCTTGCACTTTCGAGTGCGGCCTTCGCGGCCGGCCCGCGTCCTGCGACTTCCTTCAGAGTCTGAAGAAGGCAGGCACTCTGACGTATGTCAACCTCAGCTCCTTCTTTAACACAACATTTACGTATTTGCGGTGTTCATAGAGTTTGCAAAATTACTCCTGTTTTTCAGCCATTACGTTTCTCGTCGGAAGATGTAGAACGAGGGGGAGGGTTGGAGTTGGTGGAAGTGGAGTAGACAGCATCCAGATGACGTCGTCTGGCTCATTGTTGAGAATCGCGTCTAGTGGAGGCTGGATCCGGTCGATGTTGAAGTTTGTTAGAGTAATTCGAAGAAGTTATTAATAGGAGACCGCTGGGAATGTTCTTGCCGTCACGGCTTGAAGGTAGACGACGAGAAGTAGGAAGGGTTTGCAGGGAGGAGACAAGAGTAACTAATAAGTCCAGGGCTTCTAGGTACGCGTTAGATGTGCATGGTAAGGTGAATAGTCCGCATTACCTTTAGGTCCAATCTGATCCAACACTTGAGAGGATCTAGGAATGCAATAGTCGCGAAAGCTATCAAGCCCTTTGCCAATGGGTCAAAACGCACGGAGCTTGCTTGCAGGATGTGGCGTATGCAACTCGTCGCTGGCCAGTCTACCACTTGATTGCGAGGTATGCATAAGAGATCAAGAAGTTTGTTGTATAAGGGATGTTGAAGACGGAGCCACAGGCACAGGTCGTGGAGGTTGGTCCGGGAAAACATCGGAGCTTCCACGGAGCTATAATCACGGCATCCCATCACATTCTCACTTGCTGTGATGCCCGTTGCTCATGTCGGCACTCCAAACCATCGAAAACCTGTCGCACCAGAGCGGTGAAGCTGTAATCCGAAAATTCACGAATATCCTAAGCGAAATCCAGCTGTGAGGACATAGATCAACTAGCACGAGTCCACAGTCACTAAACACTGCCTGGAAACGAGGCAGCACATGAACACGTAGTAACGATCACCACAGTTGCAACGAGATACAATCATCCACCCAGCGGTGTTTTACAATATTCCATTGGTCGAGGGGATTGAGTTCCACACTAGAGGGGCGTCCCAAGGCTCGTATCTTCGTGGGATACCCTTCCTTGAGGATCTCTGACTCCCAAAAATCCCGCTCTTATCTTTGATCATGTATGCCTCTCAAGGTTTTCGAGTCTGGAAAAGTGGGATTAAAGATGGGTTTCTGAACATGCGGAAGGAAGCCCCTCTCCGGAGATCGCTCCTGGGCGAGAGGAGTGCCCAGTAATATATCCTTAGGGGAGCCCCCAAGAATCTATTCCGGGGAGGAGCCGTTATTGACCCGAAACAGCTCCTGGAACTCAATTTCCCAGGGCTGCATCTCCTAGTCCCATATGAGATTACACACGATCGGATACCACATCTCCTAGGACAGCGTCTCATAGGATACCATCTCCTAGGATAACATCACCGGGTGCCACCGGATCACGTTGATTTCACGTGGTCACAATAGGAACGGATTTATTAAGGTCAGTGCTACTAGAATCCCATATCCTGGGATCTCATCCCCCAGTATCACGAAAGCTCAATGAGTGTCAGGTGAATGGATTCGACCATAGTGCAAAGATAGAGAAAGTTTTCAAGTCCGTGATACTAGGATGTACAATCCTAGGATCACGGATTTACCGGTGGCATAGATTACGACTCAACCTGCGCCGATGAAATACTCCCAGATGCTGCCGTAGGCTCATTGGCCACCCCTAAACGCGGAGGGTTTGAGTAGTCAACATGATGCCACCCTGCAAAAATGGAGTGATTGAGCGCAGAAAGGAGTATCATGAATGTACGAGTTAGAATAAAAGTCATCAGGTATGGTGTTGCTCCATGCTCAAGTTACATGAATTGTTATCTGCTTAGCTACAGATAGGGCGGAGTGAGCTGCATGTACATGCACCCCAGTCACCGTGGTAATTGATGCCAGCTAATGTTACCACAATATTCCACAGTTGCAGGCCACGATGCAGCTTCAGTCCGTACGACGGAATTGCCCCAACGGCTGTCTGAAGGATGGGGCCACTTTTCGAGCCCGGGTCATGCAATTGAGCTATATACAAGCCTGAAGAAGCCCCTACGGCAATGTTGAGGATATGGCAGACATTAGGTAACTCAAGGCCACGCTACAGTAAAGGCTATCTTGAAAATGTTGCATATGAGATCTTAGGTCCATCTTTTGGTCCCTTCGTCCAATATGGGCTAATGGACCTATTTTGATTGGTGGTCCAA
This sequence comes from Hysterium pulicare CBS 123377, assembly GCA_000467715.1. NCBI lineage: Eukaryota > Fungi > Ascomycota > Dothideomycetes > Hysteriales > Hysteriaceae > Hysterium > Hysterium pulicare. The sequence goes on from AJFK01000585.1 coordinate 10,490, forward strand.
AATCGGCACTTCCCAATCCTAAAACGGGCTCTTGAAGAAGTCTACGAAAACGCGACCGGGCGATTTCGAAGTCGAGATTCTCTAACTTAGAAACAAGACTCATGATACCCAACTTAACTTTATTTCCTTAGGCTAAATAAAGTGAGATGCTCTCACTTCTCTATACGACAGTCATGGCTTCAGAATGACTATTGCCCATTCTCGCATCCAGCAAAGTGAGCCGCGAACAACAATTTCAACAAGCTGATGAAGACTTTAGATGGTAAATTCAGCAAATCAAGGGGTTAGTACGATACAGAAATATATTTTCTCGGATATCGTAACGGCCGTTTCTCCGACTTCACATCTATAGAGCAGTCTTTAGACCAACCTTCGTAGCCACCAAGCCTAGACAAATTGGTATGCGTCCCCCTAGTAGACGCCCCAAAGAGAATTAATGTCGATAGAATAAAATGTACCATCCTCCGGTAAAGAAGACGCCGGAGTCCTTCAAGGTGACAAAGGAGAAACGGAGGACGGGACGGGCGCGTAGAGCCATGCCATTTAAACATCAGCATCTGGTCTGTTCAGAAGCTTGGCGTGAACTCTCAATGCAACTACAACATACACCATGAGATTAGAATATCTCATCCATCCGACTATATCCTTATCCTAGATCATCCTCGAACTAAGCGTGCTCACTTTCTGGCAAATTAATACCTCTCTCTCGAGTCCGCGTAACACCTCCATCTGTATTTATTTCGTCTCTTCCTCACTTACGAGTCCGAACCATCTATTGGTCCTCGATGGTGTCTCGGTCTCCTATAAAGTCATTTTCTACCTTTTCAAATCCCTCTTTCATCTCTGCTGAGAGATCCATAGTCTCACATCTACTGGCTTCAAGGCTGTGAACCTTTCTTTAAATAGATCGACTTCGCCTTTTAAACTGAACAATACACGCTCCCAAGCTCTCTATGGATTCTGACACCATTAGTTAACCTCTAGAGAATTACCAGGAAACCTACCGAGTGAGGTGTCCGGCGAAGGTTCTACACTTTTTTGTTCTGCGTCTGCCTCTTCCGCAATATCTTGGACTGTCCCCTCACGGCTTTCTAACGGCGTCTAGGGATTGTCAGTCCCGATGGACTATTAAGCATATCGTGGGAGTTTGCATGCCAGGTCCTCTATGATAATGACCTGATTTATGCTATCAGGAGAAGCAGCAGCGCCGGGCGCTCTCTAGCATGGTCAGCTATGCTCTTTTAAGCAATTCTCGATGCGCACCGTATCCGGGTATGGAGTGTTAACTTCAATGGTAGCTTGAGAGTCACTCATGGTAGGAGAGTTGCCACGGTCACTCAACAGTTTACAGAGGGTGACCACTCAAGGAGAGGTCTTGAGGGGGTTTCTATATCGTATCCTTCTCTGCTGATCGGCTGATGATAGCGCTCAAGGCAGACAACGTCCCAATTACATGGTTAGCTAACGCAAGTCCTATCGAAATTACTTACGTCGCAATGCAGCTATGATAGGTTCGTCCCTCTTTCCCTTACAAGATGTCTCCGCAGCCATCCAGACTTCCTGTCTAGCTGATGTATTCATGCCTGAGCATGTTCCCCGATGCTCCCACGTAGCATTGCAATGCGTGATTTGGATGCCAATGATCCCGCCACCTCCCCATGGCATGCAGGGATGATCACACGTCGTGATTGCATGCTTGAATAGACATACTGTAGGCGCTCGCATGTTTCGAAAATACTTGAACGGCCTATCAGACCGGTCAACTCCATCGTCCTGATGCAGTGCCCATCCTCTTTTTGAAAAGTTTGATCTCCTCACGACATCTAGGAAAGCCTTGAAAAGGGTATGCCTTGAGGCGTGGCTAGAATTCATGCAATTTTTCCAATGACACACGCACAGAGTCAAGAGTTTTTGCAAACTCCTATCTCGCGGAATGGTGCTAATCTCACCAATCTTTCGCATGGCATCATGAAAAGCAGCGATCCTTCATTTCAACGGCACCTATGCATTTCGCCGGTGTATGTTGGGGTTTTAAGAACCAAGTCAAGTATGCTTGCATCGCCGCGTCTCTCACAGGAGACGAGCAGTATCAGTTCATGCATCACACCCCCAGGCGTAGGGTGGAGCATCAAACTGGGCCGAAAATGGTGGGCAGATCTTGCTTTGCCGATGCAAAGTCCGGCACATAAGGAGGTGTTGCCCCTCTCCTTGCCGCATCCTTATCCCTACAGAAAGACCTCAACCTCTTCGGAATGGCTCTCGCTATTTATATTGCCTATCTTTTCTTTCTGTCATACGGGCTCACGCTAAGCGTCCTACTCATTTACAAAGATGCCAAAGTCGATGGCCGTTGGGGAAGGCTATCGCTACGACGTTCGGTATTGCTCCAGTTTGCTTGCTGGCAATTGATATAGGGGCTTTTGCGGTGGCCATTGGATTTCCAACCTATCTCGCATGAACAGACCTTATCCCTTTAAACACTCTCCAACTCATCACCTTCACAAATGTGAGTCCGTTCTTATATATCCTCAGCATATCTGAGATATGACAAGGTTAGATCGCCCGTTTTTTTCCCGTATTGGACATAATAATGTGGGCGAGACTCTGCGATGCGCAACAGCAGCTTTTGCTCTAACGTCACCATCGCCAAAGCTATTTACATTCATGTGGAGGAGAATCTGATGACTCTACTTCACCGCTACATTCGCCACCTGTTCTTCTTCGGCTCCAACTTCAAGATTGATTACTGTACCGAAACCTTCACCTTTGTTCAACCTGCAATCCAACCCAAATTCATATCTACACCTTTTGCTGAAATCTACCTTTCAAGACTTCATCTCTTTAAACCTTACATTCTCACACCCGCTCAACAACATCTTCGCCAAGTTTGGGACTGCCTGCTGCCTCACCTGCCGGGTTTGTCGCCCTCAACACTAAAAGCACTTGATTCTTCTTCCTCTAAGGTTATTGCCACATCTGTGATGTCCTGCGCCTCGCCTGCTAATCCGGAATCCTAGCCACCACGAAACCGCAACCATCTTTCTCTCCACCGTGTTGGCAGAACCTTCGTTCCTGTCTCGAACCTCATCTCGGCTGGCTCCGCCGATTATGGCAGGCGCCCCCCCCCCCACCCCAAA